>PVJL010006892.1:0-85183 GCA_004026885.1 Lyroderma lyra | reverse complement strand
TTTTTTTTTTTTTTTTTTTTTTTTTTTTTTTTTTTTTTTCTTTTTGGTATGTGGGTAGCTCCCTGACTGGGAATCGAACCCAGGCCGCAGCGCTGACAGTGCCAGCACTGAACTTAAGCCACTACACCATCAGGGAACTCCCTTTTGGGGTTTTTGTTTTTTGTTTTTTGTTTTTTGTTTTATTTTGCTTTTTGGTATGTGGGTAACTCCCTGACTGGGAATTGAACCCAGGACATATAAATTTTAGGGTTGTTTTTTCTATATCTGCAGAAAATGCCATTGGAATTTTAATAGGGATTGAATTTATATACTGCTTTGGGTAGTATGGACCTTTAAGCAATATTAAGTCTTCCATTCTGTGAACATGGAATATCTTTTCCTTTATTTGTATCTCCTTTATTTTCTTTCAAAAACAAAAGCAAATAAACAGAGAATGAAGAAGAAATGGAAATGCAGGCAGCTCTCTCAACAAGAAAAGGGCTGAAAGGTTGTGTTCAACCCCGAGTCATCACATGCTGCAGCAGTGTCCCCCAATATGACAACTCAGTCCTTTCGTAGGGTTCCTTACCCTTTCCTACAGACCTCCAGAGCAGGGCCAACTTCCTGCAGGTGCAACTCTCCAAGCTCCACCCAGGATGGAGGATGACGTGGTACTGGTAGACTGACTTCTAAGTCTCACTCAGAAAAATAGGAGCTTGATTAATATTACTAGCTTGACTGCTTTATTTCACTTAGGGGGCATAGTTTAAATAATGCAAGGATCAAAATATTTCATGTGACCAGGTTATGATGACCCATACAAAATTATCTCTGGTTCATTTTTTCAAAAAAAGTGCATTCTAAACCAAGCAAATTTAGTGTGACTTTTCATTTTTATCCTAAAGAAAGAGATCATCTTTTTTAGACAATTCTTCCTTCGTTATAATCAGATAGTTCTCCAGGAGTCCCGTCTTTTGCTTGTGTTGTATCATGAGTATCTCAGTTCTGAATGGATTGCCTTATATGTTCCAGAAATTCCCTCAATATTTCTTCCCTTCTGACATTTATTCTTTTCCCGTGGTCATTGCTGTGATGGGCTTGTTTTAGTCCTATATTTCTTCTGCCATTTTGAAGGTAATTTGGGGAGAGAAGAGGTAGTGCAGGTGCCACCCATTGATTTAGGAGTACATAGCTGATTCTCATTTGGAGAGAGCTCTGGCGGCAGTGAGGAGGATGAATGGCCGGAATGTAAGGCAGGGATCTGGAAAATGGTGCCTACCGTGATAATTTAGATGAGAAATGGTGAAAGCCAGAATTAGAGCTACATTTAGTGGGATGGAAGGGAAAGAATATATTGATCCATGTTTCTGAGGGAATGTACTGTGTTAGTGGAAAAAGACATAAAACATAATCTGAGTTTCTTGAGCTTTCAGCCTCTGAGTCACATACAGATGATGCAAAGAGTAGTATCTCAGATTTCACTGATTTCCCCACCTACTCAAACAGGACCTCGGCCCTGGGTGAAGTGCTCCTTTGCTATTCGGGGAATTGCCCAAGGGTGGCTTTCCTGTGTTCCCTACCCCTGCCAGATCCCACTGCTCTGATGAACACCTCCAGCGATAAACTAAAGTTCTCGTATAACCACTAAGTGGTTTGAAATAATGTTCAAGTTATAATCAAGCTGAAGCTATTGACAACTAGAGCTTTCTTGTTGGGTCAAGGTCATTAGCTCCTTTTCCTTAGAATGAGTTCTCACTGAAGTAGAACTTCAGTTCTCACGTGAATAGACCTCTGGCGTGATCATATGCATACCCACAGTGCCCTCCAGATTTAGGTGGACAAAGCTGAATCCCATGTGAATGCACACTGTGGCCTCCCTCCTCACCACCCCAGATACACCCAAAATAAACATTTCAAATAATGCTAATTAGGAATTCGTTAAATTATAAAAATATAATATAGACACCAATTAATATACATAGTCATAGATAACGCTACTGTAGTTAAGGACAAATTATCTGAAACAAAGGAGAATTGTAACTGAAGGTCTTTGAGATGCTAGAGACCCGGAGTGGTTAAAAGCAGGAGTTCAGGGGAAATTGGTGGGCAGGAAGGAAGCCACGGAGGCAGGAGGACGTACACACATCTGAGGCACTGTGCCAGGACCTGGGGACGTACAGACGATGCAGGTAGCTCTCTGCCCTCTGGTAGCATAAAGTCTAGCTTAGATAATAAGGTCTGTATAAAATCCTTACAACTAACTGTTACATGTAGGCAAATGCTGTACTTGACACAATTAACAGAGTGTTAATATTCAAATTGTTATCACGAAAGAGATTTTTTTTCCCCCTCGGTCCTTCTCTCTTGAAGGGAAGAATTTACTGAAGAGAAAGTTTGTGAAAATACAGGATAGTTAAAATTTTATTAAAGAAAGTACACTCCGAGAAGTGGAGGGGGCTGATCCACGAGAGGGAAGCAGGCCCCCCTTACATTGTTTGGGGGTTTTATATCTATGGGTGGAAGTTTCTCCCCCTTTCTGTTTTGGTGATTTATTTGAAAGCAGCAAAGCTACATAATAGCATAGTTCTGGGAAACAGGGCTCACAGTTGGATAAGTGGGACTCTTTCCCCTTTGTCCTGCATTTCTCTGATCACCTTATCTTTCCCATTTGAGGACAGCCGATAATGGGCCCGGGCTGATTCCTTAGTCTGCATTTCTTTCCTGGGGACTTTGTCTCTTTATTTTAGGGATAGCTAGTTGGGGGGTGGAGAGGCAATAGTCCTTCCTTTGTATTCCTTTCCTCCTTAATTTAGGGACACCTATTCATGGACCTCCTAACAGGCAAGTTTCTTTCTTTGCATTTCATTTAATTTAGAGGTAGCTGATAATAGACCAGGACAATTTCTCCTTTCCTGCTCACATCTGCCTTCCTGCTTACTCTTCCAAAACAGGGGATGAGGTGATATAGAGCTTTAGGGAAGCAGTGATATTTGAGTTGGGCCTGGAACAATGGGTAACATTATGTGGGGCACGAATGGGAAAAAGGGAATCCAAGCAGAGGAAACATCACAAACAAGAATATAGGGTGTGCTCAAGAAATTATGCCAATTGCTCAGTTGAATCAGGAACATTGTGAGACATAGGACAGGTTCCTGTGTCCTGTCCTGAGATGGGGGCAGGCTCAGGCTGTGGAAGAACTTTCATGCCAGAACTTTGGACTTCATTCTGCAAACAATGGGGATTTACTGAAGAGCAAACAGTGGAGTCCGAGTCAAGTTTTTGTACATAAATAAATCTATAAACAGTGTATATTATGGAAAACAAGACTAAAGTGTCAATTTATCTACAGATACAAAGACGAGTTAGGAATCTAGTTGAAAAAGATTAAAATAGAAAGATGGAATGGTTTTAAAGACCATGGCAAATGAACAGACGAGACAGTATGTATATAAGAGGTATTGTGTAGTAGAATAAGCCAGGATGTAGTTATTGGTTGAAGTAACAGGTAAGGGACAAGGACAAGTCAAAGAGAAGAGCATGGTTTCCAGCTGAGTCATGAGGTTGGTGGTGCAAATAATTTCATCAGGTAGGGAAGCAGATGATAAAGACTCATTGAGGCATGTAGTTGGGCAAGTCATTCAGAGACTCAAATCCTAGAATGGGCTTCAGGAAATTTATGAATCCCCAAAGACCATGCAAATTTTTTACTATTTTGGTGTGTGTGTGTGTGTGTGCGTGTGTGTGTGTGTGCGTGTGTGTGTGTTGGGAGGGGTGTTCTGTTCTTTGGAAAGAATATCCACACACATTCATGTATATCTACATACTTTGAATCACATCTGGATTCTTCCCAAAAAAGTGATTCTATTGGTCTAAATGGACAGAGACTTCATATTGAGGAGTGAGTGGTTCGAGGTAAATTTGAAAACGTCAGTGGACTGTAAAGACGTTTAAAAGCCAGGTGAGGGCTGTTGCAGAAAAGAGGGAAACTGGCATTTTGGAAATTGAGGTTTAAAAACAATGAAAGTCATGTTTTAGAAGGTTAGTTTGAAATGGAATGCAGAACTGATCGAAGGAAATAAAACTCCTTCCATCGAAAGACCAGTGAAGAGGGCACTGAACAGCCTAAGTGCCAAGTGGGCGCTGATGAAAACAGCCAAGGACGCGCCCGGACGATGAAGGAAGCCGTGCGAGGACGAGGTGAGCGATGGAACGCAGGCTGAGGACACAGGCAAGTGGCCCTGGTGACGGGGGTGGGAGGCGGAGGGGGGCCTTGTGCTCAGTCCGAAGCAGTATGGGGACACGCAAGCAGAAACGTTCAGAAAAGCATAGGAGTTAAAGAGAGGTGCCCAGGAAACATCCAGAATTGGAGACTGGGATTCCAGCATCAACAACACCCAGAAACCCCTGAAAGAGCAGTTGTGAGAAGATGATTATGAAGAAAAACAGACTCAAACTTGAAACAGAATAAAAAGGAAATCATTAGAAGCACATGAATAGAAACAAACTGCCAGACCTGGCCTGACCTTGGTCCATGAACTTCCACCAAACAAAGCCAGCAATCTGAGGACCGAACTCAGGGCTGCCCACCGAGCTTTAGGGAGGAAAACGGTATCTCTGAGCTACGGACACTGCTCACAGGCATGTTTTTTAATTTTGCTCTAAACCTAGAAAAAGGTCCCTTCTTCTGAAAGCCTTGCCTCTCTAGAAACAGTCATGTAGCCCCTCAGGGTCCCAGGAAGAGCTTCTGAATTACACACATCTTCCTCAAGCTGGGCAGACCCCGTCGATATCAGCGGAAAGAGGGGAAGTTCAAGAGAACACACGGGCAGGTTGGAAGTGCCCACGTCTGCCCCTGCTCTCTCTGCCCTGCCTTCCTACCCGCTCGTCTCGCTGCAAGGCCCATCCCAGCACCATTCTTCATGCTCTGGGACGATCCCTAATAGCTCCAGCTCCGACCCAGCTGCCAGGAACGAAGCCAGTTTACACAGCACACCTGGGAAATGCCTGGAGCAGAGAAGAGGCCCAGAAGTGGTTCCGGCTGCTGCGGCCCTAACCCACCTTACCCACAGAGCTGGTACTGAACCAGAGCTAAACCTGCTCAGCTGCTCAGCCCACACACGCTGGCGGATCCAGTGCTGAGGGGAGAGAGGGAGGCATGGACTCAAACAGAGACAGAGGGAGAAACTACTTTTATTTTCCCTGTGGCAGAGAGGAGATGAAGAATTCTCACTCATTGATCTGAGCTCCTTGGAGATTCTTTCGGGAGTAACTGGAAGCTTTGTTCGTGTCCAACAAGTCTGGACTCCAGGAAACCTGTTTCCTCGGTGAGCTGAGCTGGTCCTTCTAAAGGAGCCAGGTTAGTGTTTTTGAACAAGTTTAGGTTGAGGAAGCCAATTCGACAGGATGTTCTCTTTAAATCACGGGAGGAAATACAACTTCTTGTTTTAGGCTAGGTTATTGTTTCCCATGGAAAAATGCAGCAGGAGGTTCTTTAAATTGCATTTTATAGATACGTAAATAAAACACGGGGTGTCTTTTGAGACGTGACTTTTTGTATCCTAACTGGAGTTACACTGGAAAAGAAACGAAGGTCTGCTATCCCGAAGGCATTTGCATTCACAGAGATTGTATTACTATACAATAGGCGAGTTTACATACACGAAAAAACTTCACAGAAACACGAGTTGTTGAAGTACTGTGGGGAGGAAATTCTATTTTAAAATTTTAGCAAATGTTATGCTAATCTAGTGTGAATGAAATAACAAAGCCAGCTTGGCGTTGGTCCTCGTATTAGCCAGGGTTCAATCAGGAAACAGAAATATGCAGAATTTAACACAAAGAATTGTTAACCAGGTGTTGGAGAACGGAAATGTGAAAAGGACACCGAGATGACACACAAACGTAACTTCAAGAAACTACTACCACCCCTGGGGGAGGAGAAAACAAGGGGAAGAGGTTGGAAGTGTTAACGCTCAGAAGCCTGAGGGAGAGACTCCACAGAGCAGGCACCCACATGTCCGAGGAGGGGGTGCTGCCTGGCTGACTGTCGTCTCCAAGGAGGCCAGGGTGCACTGAGGCTGGTTCTGAAAAAACTCCTGCTGCTGGAACCTGCAGTCACTGCCAGCATGGAGGGCTGTCGCTGTGGTGATGCTGATGGGAACAGGAAGAAGCAAGTCCTAACTTCCGATCTGTTTTAGTGACCCCTCTAGTTGGAGTGTAATGGGGGTCCAGGTGACAAAGGCAAAGTTTGCAGGAGCTGCGTCCCAGCATCACAAAGCAGAGTGCAGAAGACTGAGATTAAAGTCCAGTGCCGACCCAGCAGCCCCATCTTGTCCCACATTTGTAAAGGACCCTAACTAACATGCTCATCCTTACCTCCCCGGCTTACAGGAAGTTTCCAATGCATTTATACTCGTTCACCAAAACAGGTGCATCCTCCTAAGCAAAAATAGCACAAGAAAGGGATTAAAAGAAACTGAGCCAATTAAGAGCAACATCACATTTTTATCTGTAGCATCTGCCGTAGACAGACTTTTAAGTTCAACTCTGTGTTAGGGAGAACCCAGTATTTTAGATTTTCATGAGCATTTTGTTGCTTATAAAAATTGGCTTTCAAAGTACCAGAAAAAGGAAAGGTGTTTCTCAAGAATCACCCTCTCCCTCATAATTTTTGTACCTGCTTACTGATGAAAGAAATAGATGCTGTGGACAGGGCTGCAGCCAGCAGCAGCAGCCCCTACCTAGGTGGTTCCACAGGTGGAATTTTTTGTCACCCGAGCAGATGAAAGTTCTAAAATCCTGACATGTTATCCCAGATTCATCTCACAAAAACTTATAATGAATAAAATCTTTTCTAAAAAACTTCCTCTAATATGTAATATCATCAAAAATATTGCCAGTATATTTAGTAAGAAGAGTAAAACAGGTATAACACAATCTCATTGCGTGTGTTTGTGTGTGTGTGTGTGTGTGTGTGTGCAAATATTTATAGAAAAAAGGTCAGAAGAAATTATGCCCAAGTTTTGAGATTATGTTAATTTTTACTTTTATCTTTAATTTATATATTGCAAATAACAATGTAATAATATAGCTATGATTTGTGGATAGCCTCCTTAGTGCTGCCACTGACACCTCTGAGGTCTTAGGAGTGTCACTTAAACTTGGAAAACAAAGGAAAACCTTGGAAAACCTGGAAAAAATTGGACCAGTAATTTGCCCTGTCACTTAATGAGAAGAGAGAGAAATCACAATACCAGCGTGTCAGCCTCACAAGTCCCAACACTTAATTACATGTGTTACTTTTGGAAAGAAAAAGAAAGAGCTTTTATTTATTTTTAATGGATTGTAGTGAACAAATGGAAACCTTTTGTTAAATGCAATAAACTGATTTCTTTATTAGCTTTGTATAGTAAATATCCATTAATCCAGAATTATTAGATGTTCTACTGATTTATCATGTCTGGCTTCTGTAAATTACTATTGTCCAAAAAGTTAGACTACGTTAAATATATTTATTTTATGTTAAATTTATGATTGGAAGCTAATTTCAAAGCCAGCTAGTGCCACCAATTAAGCTGGTCACTGTGGAGACTTTTGTTCCATCAGGAAAGTCCTTGCTCCCATTACTGAGTGCAACATAGGGTATGGCAGAAGACAGCTAAAGATCAAAAGATAAAACTTTATTGACTACCGCGGCCTGGGTTCGATTCCCAGCCAGGGAACCACCCAATAAATAAATAAATAAATAAATAATTGACTTGTTCAGAAATTATTTCCCAACCCAGGCTATTAAATTGATTGCAATAAACACCTACAACTGCCCCACCATCTCTCCTCCCAGTTTACCCATTTGTCTGAATTCTTGGGTTCATTAATTTTTATCATACATGTACTTAGGACTTTTAATTTGGGGTGCATAAATTAACATGATTTTGTTTAAAACAAAAACATTGTCTTTTTTCCAGCTTTCTTCATCAATTCCTGACTGGTTCAAGTTAATAACATTAATGCAAAATAAACCTTATATTCTTTGCAGATATCAAATAGATTGGGGACAAAAGCATTAAATTAGCATGTCCAAAGTATCTCCTATCCAGCTATACAGAAATGAATAGAAGCAATTTGAAAATAAGAAGAAAATAGTAACTGGATAACACAACTGAATATTTTCTGTGTTCGTTATCAAAGTTGACAGAAATGGATACTACGCCATACTTTAGCACCAGTTAATAGGTGAACTTGCTTTCATCTCACTGTTAGAAGGACAATGGCTTCTTTTCCCGACTCACTAATGCCATGAAAATGTCTAACTGCATTTTGCCCCTTTACCTTCTCAAGAGCTTAAAAAACAAAATGCTTTATCAACTGGGGCCTCTTTGGGGCACAGGGTATATACTCTTCAAGGAATTGTTTAACAAACTGAAAAATCTTGATTTACATTTGAAAAAAGGAACTACTAAGCCACAGGAAAATCTGTTAGTAGTAACAGGTGGCCAGCTAGTTGTGCATGAGATGTGGTCCAACCTTTGTCAGTGTTTCATACACCTGGGGAGGCTCCACTGCAGCTGTCCTACAGGTCACAGTCTGAGCCCCTTACCCTTTTTTCTTTTATTTATTTATTTATTTATTTATTTATTTATTTTGCTTTTTGGTATGTGGGTAGCTCCCTGACTGGGAATCGAACCCAGGCCGCAGCACTGACAGCGCCAGTGCCGAAGCCTTAAGCCACTATACCATCAGGGAACTCCCCCCTTCCCCTTTTTGTAGATGAAAATGTACTTCCCTATTATGCTGATTCACAGTGTTTACTAAATTTAATTTTACTTGCACAATGAACTTCACAATAAATGTATAACTTTCATCTGGCATTGAGAATAGATGGGGAATTTAATTTAACAAATATTACAGAATATCTATTTTGTGTAGAGCCTTGCAAGGATGTCACAGGATGCTGTAAAGAGAAATAAGATCTGCTTCCTGCCCTTAAAGATTTAGTTAGGGAAACACACATGTGCATGTAAAATCCCAACCAAATATGTTCTATGAATTACTAACAGAGAAGGGAGCACAAAGACAGCTGACGATATTCCTGTGGAGGAGGCATGTGAATTTAGTCTTCAGGCATAGGTAGAAAGTAGAGAAGTAATAAAGTAGAGAAACTAAATATAGAGGATGAGATTCAAAGCAGGGGGATCCATAGCAAGGGCCATGTAGCAAGAGCACACTGGCAAATTCAAGGACACATGGGTAGTTTAGCTGAGTATAGAGGCATGAAGAGTCAGAAATGAAGATAAAGACAGAACTTTGGCATACAGGAGTTCTGTTGAAGTCCTAAGAGCACAAGTTTTGGAGACTTAGTTCCCTTGTTTTTTAAATAAATGTAGTAATATTTACCAAATTAGCTTTTCTTAGGGGTTAAAGGAAGCAATATACATGAAAGTAATTTATAGCACCTTTATAAGATGTATGTATGACTACAATTGATCTACATACGACATAAGAGTTATGAAATGACAGAGATTACAAACTGATGTCCCATTGACTGCTTTGTTGTTTGGTTTTGGGGGGATGGTGTGGCATGCAAATGGCTTTTAACATAAGAGCATTTCAAATAAAAATCCATATTTTCAGCTTCTCTTAAATAATATCAAGAGCTAAGGGAGGTCCCTGGTGGTGTAGGGGCTAGGCTTCGGCACTCTCAATGCCACATCCTGGGTTCGATTCCCAGCCAGGGAACTACCAAAAAAAAAAAAAAAAAAAAAAAAAAAAAAAAAAAAAAAAAAAAAAGCTGATCTGCTGGCCTCACAAACTCATGTGACTGTGATGGGCTAAACTAAAGTAGCAGCTGGTCTTTAGAGAAGTCATGCACTCTCCAGTTTGCAACAAAACACCCATTTCCTATTGTCTTAACCCAGACCATTTCATTTACATCACTGCCCATCGTGGGGTTTGGTGACCTATGAGCTGAATGGTCACCAACTTATCGATGGTCCTATCTGCCCAACCACCATCAGACATCACGGCAATCCCAGTGAGATCCTAACCAATGATAACCAGCCTAGCAGTTACTGGGAGTTACTGGGAGCTCCCTCCCAACTAGTGGCTGGAATTTGGTGAGTCTGTGATCTGCCTAAATCCAAGTGGCCAAATATTGCTGAAGATTCACACAATCATGCTGATTTTACTTCCTTCAGATTTTTTTATCACAAATCTCAAACAGGCTTGAAACTGCCAGAAAATTCTACTGCATTTTCCTAGTAATTTACTCTCCTATTTTCTAAGATTTTATATCTATCCTAATCTTTTTTAAATTGCCAGCACTCCCCTAATCACATCTAGTCATTCCCACCAATTCCACCACTTCTTCTGTGGCTGAACTCACGTGCTTGACTCTCCTATTACAATAGAAATGTCTCCACTCCTAAAGCAAACCCCATCCCCATAAGCTCACAATCCCATCCCCTCCAGCCTGTTCAAAGACAGTGTTTCTTCAATGATTCCCTCTCTTTTCTGTATCTTTAATGTCTCCCTTATGAATCATTCATGTTGATATAATATCACTCTCTTTAAAAACAAATTAACTAATCATTTCACTTGATCTCATGTCCTCCCCAGCTACCACCCCATTTAGTACTCTATTCAAAATGAAATTCTTCCAAAGAAGTTCCTCTACTTCCTAAACTTCCCATTGTTTCCTCAAGGTACTCCAATCAGGAAATTCAGCTTTTGTCTCCATCATCCCAATGAAATGGCTTCAACTAACAACTACCCTGATGATCTCATCTTGTCAATGTTGAATTCCTACTATTCAAATGACCTGACTTCTCAGTAAGAGTTAATAGAATTGACTACTCCCTCTCCAGGCTTCTCTGCTACTTCATTGATTGATATTCCTCTCATTTAATGGTCACTCTTTCTCCCCCTCTTTTGCTGGAGTACTGGACATCTAATTGGTGGAGGGCTTCAAGGACTTGGTTCCCCAGCCACTTCTCTAGATATACTTTTCTGTTTAGCTTTATGGATTTTTATGTACTAATGATCCTCAAATTTATATCACCCTCCCCAGACACCTCTCCTGACCTCCAGACTAATATATTCAACTTCCTACTCAACATGTCTTTCTGGATGCCCACAGGTACCTAACACCTACCTTGGATAACACAGAAATGTCAACTCTCCAATATCGGAATATAGGCACAGACCTAGATCTAGATTCAAATATAGATACAGACATACAGAAGTAGACATAAATATGTATCTATATACATTTCCACTACCAAGCCTTCCCAATTTATTTATTAAACAAATATTTATTGAGTATTTACCATTTTCCAGGTGTGTTCAAGTTAATTAAGGTACAAAAGGAGAGCCTACACTCTAGTAAATGGCACCAACATTGACCCAGTTAATCAGGCCAAAAATAAGGATGCATTCTTGATTCCTCTTCTTCTCTCATACTCAATGGCTTTATCAGCTCTAAGCCCAAATAGCCCAAATGCAACCAAATCCCACTAACTCCTGTGTCACAACGTAAACCCAAGCCATCAGACTCTGCCATCTGGAGTTCTGTCCTAAATGATCCTCCTGAGTAAATTCTTCCCCACTGCCTACATCCACTACACAGAAATCCCAGTGACCTTTCTAAGGAATAAATCAGATCAGATTGCACTCCTTTCTAAGCCTCCACAGGTCTTACCTTACTTCTAACATAAAATACAAACTCCTGACAATGCCCACAAAGTTTTATATGTTCTGGTCCTTGCTTGCTCAAATGAGGCAACTTAGAAAGAGACTTGAATAAACTAAGATCACGCTGTTAGTAAGTTGTAGATCCAGTTTACTCTACAGCTTACGTTCGAGAAGTCACATTAAGTGGTGAACTTATTATACATCAAGTTGACAATGCACTGTAGAATTGTATGCCTGAAACCTATGTAATCCTTGCTAACAGATGTCACCCCAATAAGTCTAACAATAAAAATGAATTAAAAAAAAAAAAAAACCTTCTTTATTGTTATACTATACTGTCTCCCTGAATATCTTTCGTTTAAGGGACAGGACTCAACCCATGTAAAAACTCCAGTATGTGTGACCATTTGGCTGGGATAGGCTTCTGTTGTGGTGCCTGGTTCTTTTGGGTCCTGAAACACATCCTTTTAAAGCACAGTCCTTACCTCCATCTCCACTTTCAGCCAAGTCTCCGTCTGGCTCTGGTAACTTTCACAGGTAATTCAAATAGACCTGCATCTTAGACTCAGAGACGCTGATACCAATCCACCTGACACTAATAATCACTTCTTTCCAGAAACTTCAGCTTCTAGTTTTGATGACTGATTTCTTTCTGTAGTTGCCATTTAGATTCCAAACAGTAAGAATCTGATAGACCCCGTTCACATTTTTTAAGCAGATTAAAATAGAGGTTGCTGACTAGCTAGGGATTGGCTCCTGGATCAGGTGGATGAAAGAGAGGCTGGGAAATGGAGTCCCTCGGATGGACAGCCACTTCCCGGAGTCAATTCTATATAAGAATGAGGAGGATAACCTTTGTTGAAGAGCTGGCCACATCTGCCACACTCTATTGTAGGACATTTAGGTTTTTTCCAGTTTCTATATTTATCATTAAAAATAAATTATAATTATATGAATATAACACTCTTTTATTATTTATATTCAAGACTGTTTATGCCAAAATGATTTGAGGAATACAACCATAGTTATTATATGTTCTTATATACACCACAGCAATTGTTAAAATTTGAACAATTCCCATTTATTACTTCACGTCGTGACCTAAGAACTTCAATCACAATTTGTTTTCCATGGGGTTAATTCTCATTTGATAATCTAGATGTTGTTCTTAAATAAACCATTTTTATTATCAGTTAGTAAATGATAAATAGGAGTTGCTATTCTGTGGAACTGGAGATAATGAAACATTCTAAGACCATTTGACTCACTGATCTTTGTCAGATATACCAATTTGACATTTTTAAAGACTTACCAAAGACCTGTCATATGATAAGCGTTTATTTTGAATTTATTCTTATTATGTAATGCATCATGCTTATAGCACTATCTAAATACTGTACTTAAAAAGGGGGAAAAAATCTGTTTACTTTTGTCATTGTTCCTTTTGTCATTTTTATACCCATAGGCTGATTATAATGATAGTAGAGGAATCTTAAGTATATCATATTTCAATAAAGAATTTTTAGACTTTCTAATAGTGGGACCTTTTATTAAAGTAAATATTTGTATTCTTGAAGGCAGTTTTCTGAGTAACAAAAAAGCCATTTATCTAACTATAATGATTCTGATCTTAAAGTCACATTAAGTTTGCTGACTAAAAATTGTTTTATGTTCTATGTCATGGAAGAAATAATATCGGTTTTTAAAAATCACTTTGCATTTAATTATGCCTACTTGTCAAAGGAACCAGGCAAAAGCACTTGATCTTTAAACTTGAATATTGCATTTAAATTCATGCAATGCCTAACCCAGAATCTATTGCTTCAGTTTCCTTTAGACAAGAGCATAGACTGTTCTCTTAGTTCCAAAAAAAGTGAAAATTATTTCTGGCTTACTTAACAAGTACAGAGTATTTCATGCTGAACTACCTGATTCAGATACATCACTTGCAATCTATATAAAGATGAATCAATTACCCTTGATATTTGGCTAAAAATATGGTTTTTGGTTTCAGCTTTGGCTTCAGGCTTTAGTAATTTGAAAAGCCAAATGCCCACTTGAGCATCATTTCACTTATTCCTGGTGAATGATCACAAGATGACATCAGTTAACATAGCTTGTCATCTTGACATTAGTAATAGCTACAAGGTGTGTCATTCTGATTTACCCTTATTATCTGTATATTGACTTTCAAATATAGATAAATGCTTTAGATATAAATTAAACTGAAAATCTCTTTATATATTTTATATGTTGAAATTATATCAGGTTGATTCAAAAATATATATCACTATAAAAATAGAATTCTACAATAATTGATAATTTAGTAGTCTATTAATTTTATGTTTTAAGAATAATTAAGAATGTTCAAGTATCAAAATTGATAAGGAAATTGATTTATAGTTAATGTAAATATTAAGAAAAAGTAATAACTAAATAATATAGTAAGAATATTATGTTTTTGAGCCAATGAATATTCATAAAACTTAAATAATAATGAATGAAGAATAGATATAAGATATAATCTAATTGTTTGGTATATAAGCATAAATAACATAGGACATAAATTTTAAGAAATATATTTAATTTATACTTTTTAAAATATCATTTAGGTCATGAGTCTTTTAACAAAAAGTGCTTTTTAGAATTCTCCACATCTTATAAAAATAAGAGAAAAAAATGAGATTACAAAATTATTTCTTGTCTTCTACCAACCTCATTTGGATATAAGAGTCTATTTAGTATTACAAAAAAATAAATATGCAGGAGCAATCTAGTAGCAGAGAAATGACTATCATGCCTACTAATCTCAAATTTAATAATTTTAATTACTGAAGTTTTTAATAATAAAATTTTAACAGTAAGTACATTTGTTATCAATTTCCAGAAATAGTTGTAGCCAGAAGTTTATTCTTTTTAACTTCAAAGAAATAATACTTTTCACACTCAAGCTATTGAACATTGTGAATCTCTGCAAGTACTTGTGCCAAATATCCTCTCATTTTCTTGAACATGTTCTATTTCTGATTCTGAAAGTATGGTTACTGTGAACAGAGAATAAAGAAAAGGCTAACGCTGAACTGAAAATTTTTCAGATTCATGTTCCTTATCTGGAAGAAACACGATACAGCTATTTCTCTACTCTGAAGTTTCAACATGTGCAGAAATACATCAGATACTTTCCTCTCAGAAATTTGTTGGTGATAAAGCATGCTTTGATGAGACAAAAATGCAATAAATACAGAGGGTGCCAAAAAATGTATGCACATTTTAAGAAAGGAAAAAATGTATTAAAATTGTAATACTCAACATATACCAATAACAAAAGATGAATACAAGTCACATTTGACTCCTGCAATTACAAGAGGTGCTCAAAGGGGTTACCATCAGCATCCAGACACTTCTGATAATGGCAAACTAAGGCTTGAGCAACGTTGACCAAGCGCCCACTTGTATTGCTGCACATGCCATTTCAATTTCTTCCCAAAGTACCACCAGTGTAGCCGGTTTTCTATGGTACACCACATCCTTTAAGGTCCCTTGTAGGTAGAAGTTAAGGGATGTTAAGTCAGGAGAACATGAGGGAACCTCTACCACACCTCTTCGTCCTATCCATTGTCCTGGCAAATGCTATTGCGTTCTTCGAATTACAACTGTTCTTCCACCATTTTCTTTGACTGTCCTGCCTGTTGCATGGTGACACTAGCATTCATTTGATTAATGCCATCTTTTGAGCAAACATCATACTACACATTGCTACCATGATTCAATTCAACTTTGAAAAATAATACATAGATAACATCTCTTAAAATGCATATATATATCTTTTGGCACCCCAGTATTTCTTAAACCTCATGCCCCAAACAACTATGAAAGCACACAAAATAAATGAAGCAATGTTTTTCGGGCACTGGACAAGGTCACAGAACAGTGATCCCAGAAAGAAAGCAAAACAAGGCAAGGTGAACAATCGTCACAGCTCACAGCCTGGGGAGAGTTTCCAGGTGCCAACTCAAGGACAGGACTTTCAGACAGCCCAAAATTCTCCCTGAGCTGAGGAGACAGAGTTCAGAGTTTAGGGAATCGGAGGTAGCTGGAATTCAAGCAGTAATGAACCAGAGAGGAGAGAGATTCTGAGATCTGCAGAGGGTCCCCTGGAATCTTCAGCTGAGTACTGATCAGGGTACCTGTGCGAACAATTTCCCAGAAGCCAGGAAACAACCCCTGGAAGGAGGAGGAGGAGGAATTTCCTGAGCTTCCACAGGGCCAAAATTTGGCCCCCACACCAGAATGGAAAGACCAACAGGCACATCAAGGGGAGTCCTCCAACAGCAGTGGGGCCAAATGAGCCCTCCGCCGAAGACTGTACAGGACCAGCTTAATAAAACTTAAATGCCCGTTTCCATAGGACGCAGTTGTTTCTGAGTAGTTTATTTGCATCTCACAGCAGAGCCCAAGAATACCTGAAGTGATGGTATAAACATAAAATTCACAGTGGCTAGTTGGTCATCAAAATTGCCAATGGGTCTGCAAAATCACTCAAATCTTTAAAAAAAGAATGGCCACGAATATCAGAAACACTACCCAGAAATGACTGAGAAAATTACTCTAAGAAGAAATGAGATCAGAGATCACCTTCGAGGTGAAGGCAAGTCATGAGGAGCAAAGTGTCCTTTCCTAGGACTTGTAGCCTGAGCCCGTTACAGGAGAGAAGGGAGGAGACAGACGACCAAGTTTCTCAGGAGGAACCATGAGATTCCTAGGTGGTATTTAACCAAGAAATGATGACAGTAGTTCCATACTTAACTAACAGGAAGAAAAGGAAAAGAAACAGAGGAGA
Source organism: Lyroderma lyra (assembly GCA_004026885.1). Taxonomy (NCBI): domain Eukaryota; kingdom Metazoa; phylum Chordata; class Mammalia; order Chiroptera; family Megadermatidae; genus Lyroderma; species Lyroderma lyra. The sequence goes on along the minus strand of PVJL010006892.1, from coordinate 68,676 downwards.
AAATAACGCCAATGAACACATTGGGAAAATAGATTTGCTCGAGGGGCAAGAAGTTAAAATTGAGAGTCCTGGCTCTCCTAGTACAGTCCACACAGTCCCCTCAGCACGCGGGCACCTGCTCCTTGGGGAGGGGGCTCAGGGTTCCTGCTCCAGGCAGAGACTTGCAGTAGCTAATTTACAAGAAGAGCCTTTGAGAGAGGAGTTAATGGGAAAGGATTGGAGGAGTCAGGACAAAACAGATGCTTCATTCGCGTTACAATTTTCCTCTTACAAATATAGAACCTTCCGGACGGTGAAAGAGAGGACTCAACAATGTCTTTATGGACTCCCTGAATAGAATATTTTTATGTATAGGTAGAAATTACCAAGAGCTCATAGCAGCTCTGTTACTGACAGCTAAAAATATAAAATATTTAGCTTTCCTTCCTGCCTTTTCCATTATGTTTTTTAAGTCTTCTTGAAGAAGTAGTTTAAACTGTCTGTAAGGCTTTGATGAAGAGGCCTTTACCCTCACATTCAGCCTAACTCTGCTTTCATTCACTACCAGTGTGACACGGGAGGAAAAACTCATCATTAAATCCGAAAGGATATTGAATCTGTGAAACATTTTTAAAAGGATGATGTTTGACCTCCAGAATATTTAGTACAGATAGACATAGCAAGTGAGCTGCATGGTGAGACAAAATAGACTCAATTGAGACAGTAATGTTTTATATCAAATTGGTCATAAAGTGTTTTTTAAAAGCCTCTTCAAAATGAGATAACAGGGGTAGAATAAAAGGTCAGTAGTGTGCTTTATTGCAGAACTTTGTCAAGCAGATATGCCAAAAGTCATTGGCCCGCCTGTTAGTTTTTGAGGACAGAAAATTGTTTGTCTAATTTTATCTATTCTTGCTTCCTATTTATGTTATATTAGAATCTAAAACTTCAATTTCTGTTGCTTTTATTTTATATCATCTGCAATTGTGGAATGAAAGTAATTATCTCTCCCTGAGGCAGAGTTATTTGCTAACATTTCACAATACTTTTGTATAGTTCAAGTAATAAATCCTTCACTAAAATTATCAAGCCTTCTCTGCCCAGCTATTTGAAGTGATTTCTCCTCAAATGCATAATATTTAACTATGACAACACCCGTAAAATGAAATAAGAAGGGGCAGGTTGTCCTGTCAGCAACACACAGAGTGGTTGATTGGAGTATACACATTAGTCTATTATTCTGTTCTTTGTTCTTATACCAACACGATGGAGCTACAGAGGAAACAGTCTTGCTTTCTTGAAGGTTTACTAAGGAACTGAGCAGTACTATGACATTATATGAGGGACAGCCCATGGAACTTTTATCTTACAGAGCTGGCTGTTCAATTCAATTTTATATTTACTTAATTCCTGCATTGTGCCTGGGCCTGGGGAACAGAAATGTTGAGGAGACACAGTCTCTGCCCTAAAGAGGTTATCAATCTCATAGGGTGGACATTGAGCAAAGAAAAAATTATAATGCAATACATATAAAATTATAATTTTATATTACATACATACTCATATATTATAAATTATAATACCAAAGCGAACAGAGATGACAGGCATAGGACTCCACCTAAAAGCAGAGGAGCATCTCAGAGGAGAGTAAATCGAGCTTTGAAAATTAAAAAAGAAGCTGTAAAATTGGTAAGTGTGAAGGGGGCTGAAATTCCAGTTAAAGAGAACAGGATATGTGAAAGCCCAGAGGTGTGAAAAAGTTCAGCCAGTTCAGGCTGCCCAGGAGAGGTGAGGGTGAGAAGGGAATGAAAGGATGTTGTGTGTTTGAAAAGGTCTGGAGGAGGTAATCACGAAAGGCCTTGACTACCAAAATGAAATATTTTGCCTTCATCCAAAAAGTTACAGGACACCACTAAGGGTTTTATGCAGGGGGGTAACATGATTGGATATGCATTTTAGAGACTATTCTTGCAAAAGTGTGGAGGCAGAACTGGAGGCAGTGCCAGATTAGTCAGTCAAGGGCTGAATGCAGTAATTCAGGGGAGAGGTTGAGGGCCTGAGCTAAGGCAGTGGCAGGAGAAGAGAAAGGGATGGAGTTGATGGAGAGGTTTTTCAGGAGTTAGAATCAAATTATTTGGTGATTGATTGCACATCAGAGTTACAGAAGACAATCAATGATGATATCCAGGGCTCCAACTCCAGGTACTGTGGTGAGATGATAGTATCCCAATAGGCTGAGAACAGGACCTATTCCATTAGCCTGCACACTGGGACAGACATGTGGGAATGCTCATTTGGCAGTGAATATTGGGCTCTAATGCTTAGAGAAGATATCAGGGCTAGAAATGTAAATCTGGAAGTCTGTATTATAGGAAAGAGTTCAAAGCATTGGGAGTAGATAAAGGGACATAGGGAGAGGGCCTTGAATAAAAAGAGATAGTCAATGACAACTCCCTAAGAACCTCAATATTAGATGTAAACAAAGAAAGAGCTACCTAAGACAGAAGTTCATACCCTCAGCTCCTAAGGATGCATTTCATTAGGCAGCATATAATAAAATTCTATGCATAAATACATACATTTTTCATGTATGTATATTTGTGAAATCATACACTTGATCAAATTCTCAGAATAGGGGATTTGACCTCCCAAGAAATTAAATACTGCCCATTTAAGAAGGTTAAGTCCCAGAGTAGAATCAGAAGAGACTAACAAGTGTCATGGCAGTCAATGAAAGTCAACTTCTTTTCCACTCAAAAAATAATTTTAGGACATAATTAAATTGTGATTTCTCCAGAGCAAGATGACAACAAGGGTAGAGAAAAGGGGCACAGAAGCTTCCTGCCTCTGCAACCACTTTCTTTTAGTTCAGATATAATTAGAAAAGGGAAATGTGATGGCCCAGTGTGCACCTGGACTGACCAGTTTGATAAGAAAAAAAGAAAATGACTGGTGTTTAGGATTTCAGGTGGAATTGCAGCTGAAGCAGGACAGGATTTAGGGATTCAAGGGCTTGTGAATATATGTCTCAGCCATCTGTCCATCTATCTCTAAATATCTATCCTCCTATCCAGATTATTTCTGAGTTTGTATATGTACTTTATAATTTTTAAAAGTATGTTTTTGAACTAGTCCTATGTCTCTGGAATAAAGTGAAGAGGATTATGCAATATACCATTTTAACTGGAAGTTATCATAATTTTTCAAAGCTCAAAATATTGGGTAAGTAGTGAATTTTCTTTTCTCTTTGAAATTTCTTAATGAAAAATACCTACCTATATTAGCCTATATTAGATTTTGTTCTGAGAGGTAGATATTTTTCAAAAAATCATAATTAGTAGATTATTCTAATGGTGAGCATTCTTTGCATTCCTGGAATTAACTGTATTGATCACTTATCTATTTCGCAAATACTTATATAACACTACATGCCAGTGCTTTACAAAGTTTAATTCATTTTATGATTGTGGTACATTGTTTTCAAAGAAGTCAGCAGCATTTCCTGGCATCCCTATATGTACATTGCTTTACAATGTAATACTATCATCCTTCCTTGAAACTAGGCCACCTCAAGACTTGCTTTAACCAACAAAATGCAGATAGACATTGTGTAACATCCAAATCTAGGCCTCAGCAGTACTGAAGTGTGTGCTCTTACCCTCTTCCTGCTCTCTTAAGGATGAGCAACCACATCAACAGAGAGACCCAGCCAACAGCCAGCAACAATGACCGGATACATAAGGGAGTACATCTTGGGCCACTTAGCTTCAGGTGAGCCACCAGAAGCCTAAAGCCATATGAATGACCACAACCAGACTAGCAGTTGATCCTGGCTCAAATTGCCAACCCACAGAATGATCAGCTTATTAGTGATTCTAAAATTTGGAGTGGTATGTTATGAAATATTAGATAACTGATATAATTATTTATTATTATTTAAATACTACTGCATTCCATATATTAATATTTATTTAAAATTTTAGACTGTGTCCCTAAATGAAGTTGGTCCAGAGTTTTGTTTGCTGTGGTATATTCTTGTTTAGTTTGATATGACAGTTTATTAGACTCATGAAATCAGCAAGGTAATTTCCAACTATACTATAAAATAGTTTACATAGGATGGAAGTATCTATTCCTTAAAGATTTATTAGAACAAACCCATAAAATTATCTAGGACTGGTGGTTTCATTCACCACATATGTTTTTACTAACTTTTCAATTTATTTTCAGTTTACTCTTTGCTTGTTAGTCTATTCACTTTATTGATATGTATCTAACAATGAGGTTTTCTATTTTTAGCCTATTTTTAGTGTTGAAATACTATAAATATTGATGTTTTTCATTGAGACAGACAGTTGCAAAAGAAAAGCTAAAGCTTTGACATTTCTCATATTATCAGTTGCCTTAATGCTAACTAAAAGAATTTAAGCAACAGTCATGTTTCAAATAACTTCATAGGTAAGAGCGAATCAAGAGGTCTGTGGTAATGCCATTTTAAAATTCACCAGTAAGTGGAGCAAAGATTATAATCTTTAGGAGTTCCCTGGTGGTGTAGTGGCTTAAGGCTTTGGCACTGGCGCTGTCAACGCTGCGGCCTGGGTTCAATTCCCACACAGGGAGCTACCCACATACAAAAAAAAAAAATTATAATCTTTGTTTAATAGTAGTATTCATTTTGTTCCTTGCACTAATCTCAATTTGCATGTTAAAAAAAAAACAAACTATATTCTAAAATCAAAATTGAAATCAAGATTACATTTTTTTAAAAATTACATTTTATTATAGTTTATTAAAGTATATCCAGGTAGACATTAAAGTAAGTATTTACAAATATAAACCTACCATAGTCACCTATGTGAATAAAACAAAAATCACCAAAAACTATTCTTATACTTATGTACTTCAAAGGAAACAATTTAAATATCTAAAACTAGAAAAGTGCTTAAAGAAATTATAATACATTCATACAGTAGAATAATATGATACATTTAAAAAGTATATATTTGAAGATGTTTTAATGACATGAAGAAATTCTCAGGAAAATAAAATTAATTTTACCTAGTTTATTTAAGATTACATACACAGAGAATATAACCCTGGAAAGATATCAACATGTTGACACTGATCTTCTCTGAATGGTGAGCTTTCAGGTGATTTTCATAATCTTTTTGTACTTTTTTTAGTCCAAATTTTCTACAAGGAAATCATCTTGCTTTCATAACCAAAGGAAAAATTATATCTAGAATGTGTTTGGCATTCTTGTTACAGTCATATTATAAATAGGAAATAAATATCAAATTAATTAATGATATGGTCAATGATCTTCTTACTTAAAATCCTGCCTGAAGATCTGTTTTTTGATGCCAGTATAAAAATTCATCATCTCCCCATTTCCACCTCCATTTCAGGTATGCAAGATGAATAAGTTCTGCCAGCCTAATGTACAGCGATGTGACTCTAGTTAACAACACTGTGTTGCACACTTTAAATTTGCTAAGAAGGTAGAGCTTAAGTATTATCATCAAACATACACACACACAAATGGTAACTATGAGATGATGAATATATGAATTAAATTGATTGTAGTGATTATTTCACAATGTATATATTCATCAAAACATCAAGTTGTATATCTTAAATATATACAATTTCTATTTGTTATTTATAACTCAAGCTAGGAAAAAATTTACACTTCAAAGGGGAAATAAAAAGAGAACAAAAGAAGGGAAGGAGATTAAGAAAAGGAAAAGATAGGGAAAACAATCTAAGTATCTGTCAATGACAAATGGATAGACTATGTGACATATATAGATATAGATATATAGATGTGTGTGTGTGTGTGTGTGTGTGTGTGTGTATACACACAATAGAATATCATTCAGACTCAGAAAAAAAGGAAATCATGCCATTTGCTACAACATAGATGAAACTTGAGAGCATTATGTTAAATGAAATAAGTCAGAGAGAAAGAAAAATACTATATAATCTCACGTTTATGTGCAATCTAAAAAACACTGAACTTACAGAATCAAAAAATTGGTTGGTGGTTGCCAGTGGGATAAATGGGTAAAGGACCTCAAGTGGTACAAATTTCCAGTTATAAGATGAGTAATTTCTTGGGATATAATGTTCATCATAGTGACTATGGTTAACAATAGTGTATTATATAGTTGAAAGTTACTGAAAGGGTAGATTTTAAAAGTAAACAGCACACACAAAAAAATCCGAGTTGATGGATATGTTAGCTAACTTTATTATGGTAATCATTTTGCAACATATATCAAATCTTCACATTGTAACTTAAATTTACACAATGTATATATCAAATATATATATCAATAAACCTGGAAAAGAATAAATTAAAATAAAAGAGACAGACATTGGTTGCTGTGGCATGTCCCTCCACATGCATGAAGCATTTGTACATATGATCACATATAGCCTCAATGATGGGAGAAGGTTCTCCAGGCTCCTCTCAATGGGTTGGAAAAGAGAAGACTCTTTAACGGGAGATGCCAGGACTGACGTTGGCTCCAGAGGGAACCCTAGCACTCTCGGATTGCAGTATCTGTCTGCAGGCTGCTGTAGCCTTTCTGCGACTGGTCAAGTTGGATTAAAAAGATTAAGATTGTTGAGGATAGTTTTATCAGTTCGATTGATGCTTTTGTTAAAAGACATGTTATAATTGGAACATATCTTGGTCAGAAATCACTGCACTTATATTTTATCATTTACTACTTTGATGTATATACTCTGGTTTCTGTTGAGAGCAGGGATGCACTGATGTTCTGGAGCCTGCTCTCTGAGATGATGGAAGTAAAATTGTTTGACTAGAAAGCATTGAGTAAAATCCATAATTTCAATTATAAAAACTTTCACATCTTGCTTTTTGTTTGCTTTCCCCCTTGGATAGTGTATTAGTAAAAATCTGAATTCAAACTTTTAAATTAAATTCACTGAAAATTACCAGTTTGATTGCTATTCTATATGAGCACTAAGTAGCACTAACAAACATATTTATTAATAGAACTGATAAATATACCAGCGTTTTGCAAATACACAGTCTTCCTTAAACAATTTCTAAATCTGAACTGAATCATGTTCACTCAAGAACATGCTTTTACCCGCCAGCGTCTGTTTAAGTGAAACCAAAATCTTGTGGTATAGTGCCACCTACTGGAAAACCAAAAAAGGCCTCTAATTAAGCAATTTGTTGAACCGTCAAAACCAAAGTAAACCGATTTTACCTAAATAAAAAAGGTGTTCATACATCAAATGCACTGGCAGAAGAACAACTCATTAGCACCATGAAAATTCATGGTAACACAGTATCACAAAAAGAACATGACAATTCTTCAGAAACCAAACAACGTCACAGAAGATTGTGATCTGACTGACAGAGATTTCAAAATAGCTGTCATGAAGAAAGCGCAACAAGCTACACAAAAACTCAGAAAGGCAGTTAATGAGCTCAGGAATAAAATTAATGAACAGAAGGAGTACTTCACCAGAGAACTGAAACTCTGATAAGAAAATCAGAAATCCTGGATCTGAAGAACTCAATGAACAAGATGAAGAATGCTTTAGAAAGCTTTGGAAATAGAGCAGATCACATGGAAGAGAGAATTAGCAAGCTTAAAGATAAAACTCTAACAATAATTTAGGGGGAAAAGGAGAGAGAACTAAGTTGTTGTTGTTTTTTTAATAAAGGAACTCTCTGAGAACTATCCAACTCTATTAGGAAAGCCGTATCAGAATGATGAGTATTCCAGAGGAGAAGAAAGGAAGCAGGGGGCAGAGAGCCTACTTAATCAGAGCCCATCCCCCAAAGCAAAAGCAAGAGAAGGAGGAGAAGAAGAAAAGAAAAAAACTTATAGGCATCTAAATTGCAAAAGAAAGTAAAACTGTCGCTATTTGCAGATGACATGATTTTATATAGAGAAAATCCTAGAGTCCACCAGGAAACTATTCAAAATAATAAATTAATACAATAAAGTTGCAGAGTGAAAAAATCGATATAGAAAAATCTGTTTCATTTCTACACACTGACAACAAACCATCAGAAAAAGAAATTAAGACAACAATCCCATTTCCAATTGCAACAAAAAGAAAAAATACCTAGAAATCAATTTAACCAAGTAGGTGAAAGACCTATACAATGAAAATTATAACACATTGTTGAAAGATACTGAAGAAAACACAAAAAAATGAAGAGATATTCCATGCTCGTAAATGGAAAGAATTGGTGCTGCTGTTATGGCAAACAGAATGGAGATTTCTCAAAACATTAAGGATAGAACTACTATATGATCCTACCATTCTACTTCTGGTATCTATCTGAAATACATGAAAATACTAATTCCAAAAGATATATGCACCCCAATGCTCAAAGCAGTATTGTATAAAATAACCAAGATAGGGAAACAACTTAAGTGTCTATCAGTGGATCAATGGATAAAGAAAATGTGATATAGGTAGATAGACAGATAGATAGATAGAATGGAACACCACTCAGCCATGAAATAGATGAAACCTTGCCACTTGTGACAACATGGATGGACCTTGAGGATATTATACTACATGAAATAAATTCAGACAAAGAAAGACAAATACTGTATGATTTCACTCACATGTGGAACATAAAACAGAATAAACAAACAAACAAAACAAAAGCAAACTCACGGATGTAGACAACAGGTTGATGACTACCAGAGGAAAAAAGGAGAATTAAATGGTTAAAGGGGATTGACTGTACGATGACAAAGGGAAACTGGACCCCTGGTGGTAAGCTCGCTCTATACTTACACTGAATTACAATGTCATACCCTGGGAAAGAGAGAGAGAGAGAGAGAGAGAGAGAGACACGAGTGGAGGTAAATTAGGAGAAAAATAGGCCAGGACATGAGTACGTTTTTTTAAATGTTTTCCTAAATATTCTAAAATAATCCAAGTAGTGAGGTTGTATTGAAAATAGAGTAGGAAAAAATGAGAATAATAGGCGTTAGAAGGAAGAGAAATGAAGGAATCCAAAATTTCTCAGTTGTTTTCATTTAAACCCTGAGCTAATCTATTCCCCGCATACCCCTAGCAGACCCAGCTTTTGAAATATTAATAGTCAACATTTGCTTCGGAGACCCTATCCCAGTGGTTCTCATTCTTTGTTGTGTTTGTTTGTGTCCCTGGCAAACTCCCAAATATCAGGGTTTCTATCAGCACACCTGAAAGGATGAATCTGCCCCACTGTGTTCACTGTAGACTCAGTCGACCCCGCAGCAGGCAGAGGGAATTGTTTGAGTGTGAAAGTTTGCAACCTGACCTGACCTGGACCCTGGGCTCCTACATCCTCCAGAGACCAAGGAGCCCTTGTCAACATATCGAGTCTTCTTTAGTACCTGTATGACTCAAACTATGCCTTCTGCCTCTTACTCAGAGCAAACTGCAGCCTGCTCCACCTCTTTAGCTCTCTCTGCCTTCATCTGACAGGTAACATTGTAAACATATCTCCTTGATTACAGAAAGAATTAATTTTACAAGTTGACCAACATTTGTTCTCTGCTGTAAAGGGCTTACTGCACATGAGTGTTCCTTGGCATGCTAAATGACTCCTCACTGCTGTTCATGCCATTCTTCCCATTTTTGCCATCTCACTTCTCTCACTGTCACCCTCATGAAAATTCTAGGCTGCACATGATCCCTCATACAGGATTCAACCACCACACTTTGCTCACCGCAGACATTTCTCCATGCCCTAAACTTTCCTGACTTTATTCGTCAGCTTAACTCATATCGCATTCCTGGACCAGCACTTAGGCTATAAAATCAGGCAGCTAGTGGGTGCAAAGATGTTCTTGGTTGGGGTAGTGTATTTTCCTACCAGGTAACATGTCTGCTTTGTAAGAGGGACTTTTTAGACTGCCTGAAATTTTCTTAAAGCAGTGGTTCTCAACCTGGGTAAATGTCCCAGGAGACATTTAACAGTGTCAGAAGATTTGCTGGTTCAGAGTACAGAATGAGGAAATGCTACTGGAATTTAGCAGGTAGATATCAAGGACACTGTGAAACACCCTACATGCACAAAGCAGTCCCCACAACAAAGAATTGTCCAGGTCAGGTTGTCCAGTGCTGCGACCAGTGCGGGGAAAATGGAACCAGAGGGGAGGTGATGGGGAATTAAGAAAAACACACAGACACACACAGAGACATAACAGAGAGCAAAGCTGGGCCCGAGTGCGTCCCTGTGCTCTGATGGAGACACAGAGACCCCGCAGGTCTGCAGCAGGTTTATTTTATATCCCAAGAACAACAGGGGGTGTAATTTCCTAATTGGAAACACAGTTGTCAATCCCCCATCCTTACATCCTGAGTCAACAACTTTACGATCCCTCTGCCTCACAGGCCGTGTTGCTTTCCTCCTTCCCTTAGCCAGCCGGGAACCTCATCCTGAGCAGTGTCCTGGTTTACCAAGTTCCAGGCAGCCTTGTGAAACCTTGAACTTTGGATTCCAAGTACATACGTGGCCTTGTTAAACCCATTTTCTCAATAGACCTGGTTTCTGGCTCAAACGCTGCCCACAGTCCAGAGCTGTGAGACTGAGATGCCTGTCTTAAGGGAATGACTCAAACAGTGGAGACACAGGACCCTGGGCCAGGCAGACAAAAGAAAACATTTAGAGGCAGTTGGGACTTGTGGCATTCTTTATGGCACACTTACACAGGCTTATTGTAACTCCTGGCAAACATGACACAGTGTAGAATTTGCCAGTGTTGCTTTTTAATATGAAAAAGTCGCCTTTGAATTACCTGAGCATACCCTGAGTCCCACCTCTCACTGAATGAGGGCTTCGGCCCACTAACAGTACCACAGCACAGCTTCTTCTAGAACTGTTTTTTCTCAGAAACACAGTGACACAAACCCTTTTGTACCACCCCAGGTTCAGGCCCTGACCAGCACTGACCTCTTGCCCCAGCCTATTATCAGGCTATTTTTCTGAGTCACTATTTTCCTGAGCATATGATTCAATTCACACTAAACCTATCTGGTTTGCAAGGGATATTAATATGCAGTTCTAGTCTACAAAGAGAAGAGGCATCATATTCCAATACCCTTAATAGATCTGGCCCGAGAACTGGAAAACGATGCATTTTGCAAACATATTCACACTCAACCTGAGGACCATAAGTCATTTCTTGACCCTGAGCTGATGATGCACATTTACACTTCAAACTTGTAGTGAAAAACCTGACAGCACCATTTGATGTTTACATGAAAATGGACTTCAAAGACGGCACTGTGTGTTCCTGTTCATTCTATGGGCACAGATTTCCAGCAGAATGTGATTATACCTCTGATTACCTATGCCTATTGTCAAAGCAGCTTCATCTAAAGCTTTTTTAAAATTTAATAATTGCCTTTTGTTGACCAGGATAATAGCTCAGGGAGCCTGCAGCACACGTGAAGCAACTGTGCACAATACCTGCAAGTAAGTGGCCATGGTAATTGAAAAACAGACTAAATCTACCGGACTTAGATGATGAAATAAACTATGAAAAGAGAAATAAAATGTCATCAATGGCTGGATGTGTATTGTTACTTTGAAGGTTTTCCCAGCAACCACCATCATCAGATCAGAGTGGACGCTAACACCCACTACTTGAAATAATTATTGGATTTTTTTCTCATTATTTATCATGCAGACTGTTCTCAACACCACCTCACTTGATGTTATAATTAGTACTCTGATAAACCTTTTACAAAATAAATGGTTCCGCGGTGAAAGTAATACAGATATAAAAATGGGGTGCCTAAGTCTGGGGAAACAGTGTGGTCTCCATCTCATGTGCCAGGAAATGAAGCTGTGTTTGAACATCAATCATAGATTCAGTAAATCGTTCTCTCAAATTTGCTTGGAAATTACTAAATTAATAATATATACATGCAGAGGCCATGATCACCGTGTTTACTACCATTTTAGATTTGGATTCCTAGCAAGGATTCAGTTAATAGATATCACATGTGCTAATTGAGAGACTCACATACTAGCAAATAAACCTACCTCCTTGTGGCCATAATGAGTAGATTTAGTCTTTACAGAATTATTTCTGAAGGAGAGATGAGGAAGAAAACCAACTCACCAGCTACATACCAATGCTACTGAATAAAATGTTAATACTGAGAGAGACTTTAGAAACAATATATTTTACCATCTCATTTTACAGATGAGAAACCTAAACCCCAGAGATATTAAGCAATTTTCTTGAGTTCACACAGCTAGTTAGAAATTTATTTCCTAATATTTAAGAGGGATAAGGTAAACTTTTAGTAATTTGGTGTTAAAGAATTTTGAACACCTCAATAATGACAAAGATCATGCTGTAAGATAATCACTTTAAACCAATCCCCTGCCATCTGGAAATCTCCCCTGTAATGGATATAACCAATTATTGTAAAGGCTAAACAACTTCCTCCTTTTCTCTTTATAAGCCATCCTGTAATGTCATCCCTCTAAACTTCATACCAGTTTCAAGTTTGAAGTCTTTGTCTGTGAACACTTTGTTTCTCTTGCAATAAAATATTCATAAAAAATAAAGCTCTCCAAATTTTCCTTTAACACTGGCAATATCCCGGGTGGTCAGGCAGTAATTTTCGTGACTGAGAGGTTTCTTTCATTTCTCCATCCTCCAAGCTATGGATAGAGTCAGAGTTCTTGTCCTTTGGTATCTAATATCTCATCACAATCCCCTTCCTCGGTAAAACAGAAAAGCAAAAACAGGAAAACCTTACCCACTCGCTCACTGGAGAAATTTATCTCGATTGAGTCCAAAAGAAGTTCCTTAAAATTTAAAAGTTAAGTTTTCAAAAATCTAAAGACCTTTTCTCTTTCCAGGATCTGACTCTTGTAAAGCAATAGTACTTTGGCTTTCCATCTTTTTTCTCTGCCATGGGTATTTAAAACCTTTTGGGAACTCAGAACTAGAAAATACATTATACGTTGTTCTGAGCTGAGTCCATCCTTTAGGTGAGACAATAAATGCTCTACTTTGATGATGAATAGAAAACCATAACATCATAAGAAAACATGCAGAAAAGTAAACCAGAGTTAAAACTGCCAAATTGTATTCCACTAAAAATAAATGCCATTGTGATAGCATTGTACAGTGTCAGATGGGTGCTGGACCTATTATGGTAATCACTTCTTTATGTATATAAATGTTGAGTAACTATGGTGCACATCTGAAACTAATATAATATTGTATATTGGCTATACTTTAATAAAAATCTTAAAAATAAATAAATGCCATTAAGTTGTGTTGAGTGTAAAGTTGGCTCCTGTAAAAGTCAGAAACTTAAGTGGTCAAGTAAGACTTCTAAGCCAAAGAGAAAAGAATAGGAAGAACAGAGCGCCTGGGTTAAGCCAGATAGAAGGAAGTAGAGAACACTCTTTTGAAACAAAGTACGTAGGAGGCTTTACCTATCTGACTTCCTAGAGGTGCTTCCTTCTTCCTGCGATCTAGACACATTAACCCAGGGGCCCAGCAACCCACCAGAAACAGATAAATCTTCCAAGAAATTGTTCAACCCTGTCAAGTTCACAGTAGTCTTAGATCTTCTCTGCGGTGCTCCCCACCTATGAAGAAACACTTGAGTTGGGATTCTCAGGGTCACAAATGGAATGTGAAAACACAAAGATTTATAAATACACTTTTATACCAACTGAATAACAATGAACATGGTGAGATCTTCTTTCACCAAGGGTAGCATTTAGCTCCATGATGGGGAAGAGTCAGCCTAGAGCAAATTCAGGTCAGTACAGCAAATGCATGATGAGTAACTGTGCTGGACACTCAGGATACAAAGATGAAGACAACTTACTGCTTGCCCTCAAAAATGCACACTCTGATGTGGTATCAGATGGGTAATAGACTTACTGGGGTTATCACTTTGTGAAATATATAAATATCTAATCACTATGCTGTTTCAAACACCTAAAACTAATAAAAAATAGTATAATAATGAAACAGTCTTCCTGTTGTGAGGATTAAATTATATAAAATACCTAAGTAGTTAGCATGGTTCTTGATATACAGTAAGTATGCAATGAATATTACCATTATTATTATTATTATTATTATTTTCCATTTAATAAAAGAGAACTTATATATAACAGTAAATAAAAATAAATATCTTTAATCAAAAAAACAAAAACCACACTCTGTGATGAAATCTTCACTTAAAGGAAAACTTCCATGAAGAATAATTACAATTAAATACCTGTATCTTACAAGGCTGCCCCCAGGATTTTCAGAGCCCTGGTCAAATTTTTTTTTAATTAATTAATTTATTTATTTTTTATGTGGGTAGTTCCCTGGCTGGGAATCGAATCGAGGCCACAGCAAATATTTTTTACAAGCCCCTGTATATAGAAACAATTTGACTTTTAAGAGTATAATTAAATTCATGGGCCCCATGTGAAGCACAGTGGTTTATCAAGAATATTTAGAATAATGGGTTGAAAAAGGGTACTTATATATTTTGTTTATTGTCCATTTAGCAATGAAGATTATTCATAATGTCTAGTCGACAACTCGTCCTACTCAAATCCAAGCACCTTCTCTCTGTGTTCCTTATTGTCAAATGCACCATTGCAACCTACCACTGAGAAAAGGTAGAAATGCTGTTCTTACTCAGAATAACTTGGCTCTTCAGAACATGTTTGTATTGAAACAATATAGATCTTCTTGTCCCTGTAGTTCACTAATACCATTAACTAATGCTGGTTACATCATTACATATGATGGTGATTTGTTTACCATTCAACCCGCAAATACCGGCTTCCAATGATTCTCTTAAAATTTTATAGTGTGCAAATTACTTTTCAGAATTTTATAAGATAAATGTAAAACAGCATGTCTTTCAATCATGTCTTCTCTTAACTCTTTAAGCCATGATCACTGTGTTCTTAGAAGGTGATCTCTTTCAAATTCTATTCTTGTCTTCCACACATGCCACCAGCCAGGTATATAGGCAAAGGGTACTTGGGGAAAGCAGAAAGAATGGTTCTAATTGCTAAAAAAAAAAAAAAAAAATCTGTTCATCATTTGGCAAGGCTTATGACACAACAGTCTTGGAAAAGCAACATCACCAGATCAAACAGAAGCCTAAGAGGATATTGACTGAAGGAACTATTAGCATGGCAGTTAGAATCTCAAAAGGAAATAGGCAAGATCAGCCCAGAAGACTGCCTGACACGTAACATAGAGCCTGCAGAGGAGGTAAGGTCACCACGTGGGTGACAGGCT
Organism: Lyroderma lyra; assembly: GCA_004026885.1. NCBI lineage: Eukaryota > Metazoa > Chordata > Mammalia > Chiroptera > Megadermatidae > Lyroderma > Lyroderma lyra. The sequence goes on along the minus strand of PVJL010006892.1, from coordinate 53,401 downwards.
CAGGAAACAGGATATAAGATCCCTGCCGCCACTTCTGCCTCTCCTGCCCTCAGGTGGTATAGCCAGGAGGCCCACCGCAACCAGAACGTAGGTGGAAGCTGAAACACGTGTCCATACATTCCCTAGGGTTGCCAGCTATCAGTAGTCCAGGGACTTGAATTCCTCCTGTGTCCACATGGCACAGTCCTGCGAAAGAAGTGCCAGACTAGGCAGAGGGAGAATGGAAATTAATTTCCTTTAGCCAGGTCTCCCTCCTGGAACAAAGGCCCAACCTTTGTTAACCTCTAGTGGATAGTATGAGGAGAGGAGACAGGATTAGAGAATGTCCTGAAGGAAGTAAAGGGGCAGAATAGAGGCCTAAAGTGTGTCTTGAAGGGAGAAACGGGTCTGGGTCCATCATGTTCTCATGATAATCTACCTAGGGACTGGGGACACAGCTCATCCAGTAATACATGGGTTCTTTAAAAAAGTATGTTCGTTCCTACAAGAATCTCTTCCCTTTTTTAATTTTGCAGTGGAATTAATTATTCTACTAAGAGTAAAATTGAAAAAAAAATTACTGAGATCTTGGAGCCAGAGGGATGGGTTGAAATCTTAGCTGTTTCATATAGGATATAGCTTTGGGGAGTTCAATTCACTTCATAAGTCTGTTTTCTTATTTGTAAAATGGGGGTAACATGCCTCCTCCACAAACTCACAAGGATTAAATAAATGTCCATGAAAGCAGCTTACACAGCCCCTGTCTCATAAGGATTCAATAATTGTCTAGTTCTGTTTTTTCTTCTGTTATAGAAGGTAGATTTTAATGAATAAAACAATATAAAACCAAAATTAGTATTCATATCACATCCAATTTTGTCTTTAGCATTGTTCCCATTTGTTTTTCCATGTGTTGGTTCCTCACAATACTAATTAGGTCACATCAAATGTAATTGACCATGGTACTTGTGCAGGTTTACATTTTCACACACAAAAACTGAAAATATATTAATAACCAGCAATTTTGAAAATTATGGTCAATTGATTCATCAACATAACATTTCACATATACACTTTTGTTTGAAAATAAAAACTATTAAAATGCATATTAATAACCAACTATAAAGTTCTCATACTTTTCATATGAAAAGGGAGCTAGAGATAAAAAGCATATATATCACTGTGATATTATCTAAATTTTTATGCCTCATTTCCTCCTCTGAAAAAATTCTATCAGTTCTGAATAAGGAATCAGTGTTTATTGTGTGCTTTAATTGAAATTATTTGTAATACATCTCCTTTTAATAGAAATGAAGTACAGGCAAATGTATGAAGACAGAAATTGAGAGGAAAACACTTGGAACAAATATGACATTGTGACATTTACCTTAATCATATATCTATTAAGAAAAATATTTAAAATCCAATGGAAAAAAATGAACGAAGTACACAGAAAGATAACATAAGCAAATATATAGCTTGCTTAAAAACATGTTGAACTAGTTGATTTAGTCATCAAAAAATTATAGATTAAAACTGGTAGATATTATTTCTGAACTATTAAATCAACTAATCTTATTTAAATATTTTCAGGATATGGCGAAGCTCACTTTCTCAAACACTACTGCTATAAGTATAAATTGTACAATTCTTTGGAAATAATAAAAAATACCTGAATAAAGAAGCTGTGGTACATACACACAGTAAACTATTACTCAGCTATAAGAAAAGATGAATGGATGAGATCATCATGCTAAGCAAAGTAAGTCAGACAGAAAAAAATGTATGACTTCACTCATATGTGGCACACAAAGCTGAAAGCAACGAAAAAAAATGAAAACTCATGGACACAGTCGATAGTTTAGAGGTTACCTGAGGGTAAGAGGTGGGGTGGGTGAGGAGGGAGGGGGAGTCAAATATATGGTGATAGAAAGAGAACTGACTCTGGGTGGTGAGCACATAATGCAACACATAGACGATGCACTGGAGAGTTGTACACCTGGAACCTATGTAATTGGTACTAACCAATGTCACCCCAATTAATTTAACTAAAAGATATATATTTTAAGTGAATATATATATATTCACTTCAAAAGCATATAGCCTTTCGTATAGTGATTCCACTTCTGAGAATGTATCTTAACAAAATAACCCAAAATGTGGACAAGGCTATTTACATGAAAATGAGATTTTTCATTATTTTTAAATAATATAAAACTAGAAAGAACCTAAATATTAAATAGTGGTCATATATTTATATATATTATAGTACAATCATTCTGTTGCATTACTAGTAGTAATAATGCCTTACAAAGAGTAGGAAGTAACCTAGAAAGATTCAATGGCAAAGAACCCAGAAATGTTCAATGAAAAAAGCAAAATACAAAAGTGTATATTTGCTTTCTGTTTTCATTAAATTCATAAAACATACAATACACAATAATATAACACATAAAGTAAAAAGATTAGGTTATAAATTAGTATGTATAGTGATCTTAATTTATTTGATATGAATATTATTTATTATTTGAGCTTTTACCAACTTTTCTACAATGAATTGACATTATTTTGAATCAAAATATAATAAATTATTTTTAAATATAAATAGAAAAAATTAGAAAGAAACATTTCCAAAATACCAGTGGTTATTTTAATGGGATTAGATTCTTTAAATATAAATCAGCACATAGTGATGATGCTAAATCTCAACAACACATATAGGTACCTCTGAAGTCCAGAAGTCTTTTGAGAGAAGCCAAGGGGCCCCTGCAGCTCTGCCCTGTCCCTGCCAGTATGGACCGACTGCATATCCTATCCTGTGGGATGGCCCGTCTCCCGTGCCCAAAAGAACAGAAGAAGGTGCTTCTTTCAATGGCAACCCCATAGGTCCAGAATGAGACAAGTCTGGGTACGTCTTTGAGAGCTTTCAAACAAGTTAATAAGCATATTTGATGCTAGATACTATTTTGAAACATAATGGCAATAAAATATAAGAAAATATTCATTAAGTAAAGTAAAATAATCCAAAAAAAGAAAATCACCACATAACACTAGCTTCTGCATGTTTGGTTTAAACACATTCTCTTATAACTTGTGAGATTTAATGATCTTCAAAATAAGCTCAGTTAATGAATCTCTACAATAACTAATATTTGGTAATAAAAAATAAAATGAAAATGACAGATGCTCCTATGACCATTTCACTGATGTCCATCACCTACTTCAGTAGAGAAGTAGCAACAACCAAACTTTGTCATGAGTTATTATCAAGCTCCAGGAACAGACTCAATACTCTTTTCACAGGTATTTTGAAAAGCACATAGCTGACACCATGCATTTGTGGCAGAATTGCCATTAGAGCTACCATACAGCTATGACAAAGTACTGTTATAGAGAACATTTGTACAAGCTTGTGGCCAGTCTACCTGCATGGTTGCTTCTGTGTGCCGTTTTTGTCAAAATGAGAAACTAGATAAAGGGAGCTCAAATTAAACAGATGGGGACAAATGACCCATCAGAAACAAAACTCAAAGCAACGATTATAAAAACGCTTAAGGAACTGAATGATAATTTCCACAGATAGATAGTAAGCATCAAAGAAGACTTATAAACCATTATAAAAGACCAGAGAGAGATAATGACTACATTAACTGAAATGAAAAATGGAATAAAAGTCACTAAAATAGATAAAATAGAATTGCAAAGCAGTGATTTGCAGGAAAAGCCAGCAGAAGACACCCAACCACATCAATTAGAAAATTATTTCCAGAAAAGGTAGGCTGGATTGCGATTCCTCTGGGACTATATCAAATGTAAAAATATCAGAGTAATACAGGTGTCAGAAGGAACAGAGGAAAAGCAAAGGATCAAGAAGTTATTTGAAGAAATAATGATGGAAATTTTTCCTAACCTGGCGAAGGAAATAGACATACAAGTCCAGGACCCACAGAGACTTCCAAACAAGATGATCTCAAACAGAAATACAATGAGACACATCATAATTAAAATGGCAAAAGTTAAACAAAAATAGAAAGAGAAATTAAAGTAGTAACTTCTAAAGGGACACCTATTCGACTGTCAGCTGATTTCTCACCAGAAACTTTACAGGTCAGAAGGGATTGGCAGAAATATTCAACATGATGAAAAACAAGAAACTACAACCAAGAATAATGTATCCACCAAAGCTAGTATTCAAAATTGAAGGGCAGATAAAGAGCTTCTCATATAAGAAGAAGCTAAAGGAATTCCTCACCACCAAACCAGTACTACAAAAAATGTTAAAGAGACTTCTTTAAGATGAGAGGAGGGATGAGAAAGTGGGTAAAATAAGGGAAAGGGATGGAGAAATTTAGTTTGATTGTTAATGGAACATCGAAAGCAACAAAGAAACAAAATACATGCACATGGTCAATAATATAGTAGTTACCTGAGGGTAAGAGGAGAGGTGGGTAGGGGAGAAGGGACAGGGACATAAATATATGGTGATGAAAAGAGAACTGATTCTGGGTAATAAAAACATAATATAACACTTTGAAGATGCAATGTAAAATTTTACACCTGGGACCTATGTAATTTTTACTAATCAATGTCACCCCTATTAATTTAAAAAAATAATAATAAAATTTTTAAAAAATTGTTTAAGAAACATAAGGAAAACTCCACCAAGGTGCATTGTAACCAAATTTCTGAAAACCAGTAATAAAGAGTAAATCAGATAAAAGCAATCAGAGAAAAAATACACATTACATATAGAGAAATAAGGATAAGAATAACAGGAGACTTTTCATCAGAAACAATATGAGCAAGAAAATAGTGAAATAACATCTCTAAATTATTGAAGGAGAAAAACTTAACTTAGAAATCTATATTCAGTGAAAACATAATATAAAGAACAAGGTGAAAAAAAAGACTTTTTTAAGACATTCTAAAACTGAAAGAATCTGCAACAAACTCACATTGCAAGCAATATTGAAGTAAGCCTTTCAAGAAGAAAGGAAATAATACCAGATAGAAATATGGGTTTGTACAAATAGTAAAGAGTAGCAGAAATAGCAATACAATGGATAAATACATAAGATTTTTTCTTATTATTCAAATATTCTGTAAAAATAATTGACTATTTAATTAAAAACAAAAATAATGTAGTGTGGGCCTATAAGATTTGTAGACATGAAGGGTAAGACAATAACAGCACAAAGATTGGGAAGGAAGAAATGTAGGTATACTATGGAAAAGTTCTTATACTGTGTGTGAAGTAGCATAATGTCACTTGAATGTAGTCTGTGATAAGTAAAATATGTATACTATAAACGGTAAAGCAATTACTAAAATAACAAAACAAGTAACAATAGCCAATAAGCCAACAAGAAGATAAAATTGAATCATAAGAAATATTTATTTAACTCAAAAGGCGGCAGCAAAAAAAGAAAAAGGGAACACATGGGCAAATACAAAACAAACACCAAAAACCAGATTTAAACCTAATCATATCAATATTTACATGAAATATAAATACTCTAAACCCCAATTCAAAGAAAATATTGTCAAATTACCTAAAAACATAAGACCCATCTATATCTGCCTACAAGAAACAAATTTCAAATACAAAAACAGAAATGGGTTAGAAGCAAAAGCATAGAAAATACACATCATAATAACACTAATCAAAATAAAGCTACTGTGGCTATTTTAATATTATACAAAGTAAATTATAGGACAAAGCATATTACAAAAAATAAAAAGGGTTATTTCAGATGATAAAGTGGTCAATTGGTCAAAAGACATAAAAACTAAACATCTGTGTATCTAACAAGTTTCAAAGTACATGAAGGAAAAACTGATAAAAAGAAGAAATAGACAAACCCACAATTACTGTCAGAGATTTCAGAACCCTTCTCTCAATAATTAACAGAACAAGCAGACAGAAAAATCAGTAAGGGTATAGAAGATTTGAACAATACTATCAAACAACTCGACTTAATTGACATTCATAAAACACTCTACCCAACAATAGCAGAATACACATTCTTTTCAAGTGCACTCAGAACTTTTACTGAGAGAAACCATATTCAGGGTCACAGTACAAATGTTATAAAATATAAAAGATTCAAATCAAATTAAGTATGTTCTCTAACAATAATGGAATTAAATTAAAAATCTGTAACAAGAAAATGTCTCTAAAAATTCCCAAACATTTGAAAACTAAATAATACACTTCTAAAGAATCCATGGGTAGAAGAAATAAAAAAAGAAATTAGAAAGTATTTTAAATGATATATAAATGAAAACACAACTTATCAAAATTTGTGGATGCTTCTAACATAGTACTTTGCAAGAAAATTTAAAGCAGTGATTACTACATTTAAAAAGAGTTCTCATATTCTACCTTAAAACACTAGAATAAGAGCAAATTAAACCCAAATTATGTGAAAATAATCAAAATCAAAACAGAAATTAATAAAACGTAAAACAAAAATTAGATAAAAATCAATAAAGCCTAAAACTTCTTTTGAGTATTTTTTTTTAATTTTATAAGCCTCCAGCCAGATTGATAACAACAAAAATAAAAGATGTAACAAAAATAAATGAGAAAGCTGAAGTCACTATTAATTCAATCTATATTGAAAGGTTAATAAAAAAAATACTATGACCAACTTTATGCCAATAATTTGACAACCTGAATGAAATAAAAATATTCCTTGAAAGACAGACCCAAATTACAAAATTTCACTCAAAGAAATAGAACACAAGTGAGAATGAAGGAGTAAAGACCTCTAAGAAACCTCTCCTCTGAAAAACCAAGAACAATGGCATAAATCAACATTCCAGAATTCTAGAAATTCACCAAAGTGTGTAGCAATCTACCAAGCATTTATTTAAGAGTAATAAATGAACATCAGTAACAACAAAGAGATTTGTGACATTTTAACTTATTCTACTTCCCTCTATCTCTTCCCAGTTTTGCAGTAGTCATGAAAACAATCAAGTGCGGTTCATTTCAGGGACTCAAGGATGGTTCAACATATGCAAATCAATCAATGTGATACCCACATAAATGAAATAATGGACAAAAATTATATGATCTTATCAGTAGAGGTAGAAAAAGCATTTGACAAAATATAGCATTCATTTATGATTAAAATACTTAATAAAATGGGTATAAAAGGAAAGTACCTCAACATAACAAAGGCCATATATGACAAAACCTCAGCTAATATTATACTGAAAGGGGGAAAACTGAAAGCTCTTCCTCTAAAATCAGGAACAAGATAAGGATGCCCTCTCTCACCATTGTTACTCAACATAGTACTGGAAGTCCTAGCCAGAGCAATCAGGCAACAGGAAAAAATACAAGTAAAAGGCATTTAAATTGAGAATGAAGAAGTCAAATTGTTATTTTTTGCAGACAACATGATTCTTTATATAGAAAAACACTAAAAGCTCCACCAAGAAACTATTAGAAATAATAAACAAATACAGTAAAGTTGCAGAATATAAAATCAGTGAACCAAAATCCATTGCATTCTTATATATTAACAATATTTCACAAAAAAAATTTTTTTTAATTCCTTTTGCAATTGCAAAAAAAAAGAAAGAATAAAATACCTAGGAATCATCTTAACAAAGTATGTGAAGGACCTATACACTGAAAACTGCAAGATATTTTTTAATAAAAATTGAAAAAGATACAAAGAAATGGAAAGATATTTCATGTTCAAGGATTAGAAGAATCAGCATAGTTAAAATGGCCATATAACCCAAAGCAATATACAGATGTAATGCAATTCCTATCAAAATCCCAATGGCATTTTTTAAATAGAAAAAAATAATCAGATTTGTATGGAATTACAAAAGACCCTGAAAAGCCAAAGCAATCCCAAGGGGAAAAAAAAGAACAATACCAGAGGTGTCACACTCCCTAACTTCAAATTATTCTCCAAGGTGACAATAATTAAGACAGCATGCTATTGGCAGACAAACAGACACACAGACCATTGGAACAGAATAGAGAACCCAGAAATAAACTCACATCTATATAGTTAAATAATTTTCAAAAAAAGGAGCCAAAACATACAATGGAGAAAAAAAGGATTCTTTAATAAATGATCATAGGAAAATGGGAAAGCCACATGCAAAAGAATGAAACTAGATTGCTGTCACTGTCCACCAAAATTAACTCTAAATGGATTAAAGACTTAAATATAAGACCTGAAACAATAAATTGAATAAAAAGAGATTTTATGAATTTGACTTCAAAGGCAAGAAAAGTAAAAGCAAAAATAAATGAATGGGACTATATCAAACTGAAAACTTCAGCACAACAAAAGAAACTGTCAACAAACCAAACAGCAAACCAACCAAGTGGGAGAAGATATCTGCAAACAACACCTCCAATAAAGGGCTAATATCCAAAATATATAAAGTGCTCATACAACTCAATAACAAAAACACAGGCAATCTCATGAAAAAATGGACAGAGGACCTGAACAAACACTTCTCCCAAGAAGATATACAAATGGCCAACAAATAATACTGATACGAAAAGATGCTCAGCTTCTCTAGTTATTGGGGAAATGCAAATCAAAACTTCATGAGATACTACCTCACACCTGTTAGAATGGTTATTATCAACAAGACAAGTAATAACAAGTGTTGGAGAGGTTGTGGGGTGAAGAAACCTTCATACACTGGTGGGAATGTAAATTGGTATAGCCACTGTGGAAAACACTATGGAGGTTCCTTTAAATGTTAAGAACAGAATTACCATCAATACAGCAATCCCTCTTCTGGATATCTACCCCAAAAATCCAAAAACATTTATCTGTAAAGATACATGTATCCCTATGTTCATTGTAACATTATTCACAGTGGCCAAGACATGAAAACAACAAAAGTGTCCTTAGATAGATAATTGGATAAAGAAGCTGTGGTACATATACACAATGGAATATTACTCAGCTGTAAGAAAAGATGAAATATTGCCATTTGCGACAACATGAATGGATCTTGAGATCATCATGCTAAGCAATATAAGTCAGACAGAAAAAAGTCAAGAACCATGTGATTTCACTCACATGTGGAATATAAAACTGAAAGCAACAAACAAAGGAAACAAAACAAATATACAAATGAAAACTCAGACACAGACAACAGTTTAGTGGTTACCAGAGAATAAGGAAGGAAGGGGCACATAGAAGAGGGTAAAGGGGTCAAATATATGGTGATGGAAGGAGATTTGACTCTGAGTGGTGAACACACAATGCAATATACAGATGATATATCACAGAATTGTATACTTTAAACTCATATAATTTTATTAACCAATGTCACCCCAGTAAATTTAATAAAAAAATAAAATAAATATACATAGCATTAGTATTGACAAGTGAGAAGTAAAAATAGCTGGCAGATCCACCTGGCATACAGAAACTAGGGATGGAAAGTCAGGAATTATACATGTAGTCTATAAAATAATAAAAAGCTATTGTATTTTTTAAAAAGTAAAAACTAACAACTCAAAATCTCACCTGGTATTGACTGGAGGGGACAGAATAGATTTGGAGCTCCTTCAAAGTCTCATTCCAGAGAACAGTCATTGTTTTACCTGTCTATTGGTTCCCCGGAAGACCCCACTCACAAGACGTGTCTTTATTTTACTTGACTCAGAGCTCATCTACTGCAAATAGCCTTTTCTCCAGGGACATTTGTCCAGAAAAGTTAGCAGCAATTGTTTATGCTATGGCAGCCTGATACAGCAAACTACAGTTGGCCAAACAATAAAAATTAATTTAAAATCTTAAAAAGGAAAACTGTGAAATTGTATGTCTATAAGAAGAGATGTAATGGACTCAATTGTGTTGCCTCAAAAGTCCTATGTGGAACTCCCAACCCTCAAAACTTTAGACTGTGATTATTTGGAAATAGGGCCTTTAAAGAAGTAATTAAGGTGGTGAACTTCCTATACAACAAGTTGACAATGCACTGTAGAACTGTATGCCTGAAACCTATGTAATCCTTGCTAACAGATGTCACCCCAATAAGTCTAACAATAAAAATAAATTTAAAAATTAAAAAAAATTAAAAAATTAAAAATTTAAAAAATTAAAAATAAATAAAAAGTAGTAATTAAGGTTAAGTGAGGTCATAGGGTGAAGTCCTAATTCAATATGACTAATGTCCTTTTAATAAGGATGTTCACACACAGAGAAAAAAGGGCACATGAAAACACAGTGAAAAGGCAGCCATCTGCAAGCCAAGGCAAGATGATTCCCAGAAAATCAAACCTGCTCTTGATCTTGGACTTCTAGCCTATAGAACTCAATCTGTAATATTTTGTTATGGCAGCCCAACAAATTTTCAAGAGTTGACAGAATGTGAAAAACAACATTATAAATTGCAAATCACAGTATAAATTATTAGATGTACATAAAAAAATAGATAGGATGAAAAAGGCACGCCTCTGCTGTGAACTGGAGGAATCACCTCCCATATCTGATAAAGTCTACATACATAACTAGAAGAGGTTGTGATGGGGCCCTAACAGAAATAAAGACCAAACGCTGTATACATTCAGAGGGGAAAAGTGGCATTCAAGACAGGCACTGAAAGGTGAAAAGGAACTTGAAAAATGAAAATGACTTCCTCACGAAGGGAATTCAAACTCAACACTAATGTGCCCTTAAAGCCATCATGTTAGAAGGCAAACATGTGGAAGTGGGTGCAAAGGTGATTGAGAATATTAGGAAAGGGAAAGGTGACCATAGGTCCTTCCATAACATCTCTGAAAGAATGGGACCCAGACATTGTGGCAAAATCAATGACAAAATAAATGCAATTTCAACCTTATGTTTAACAGAGTCTTTTTGCATGTATTAGTGGAAGTAGAAATAGTATTTTTACAAGTATAATAAAATTATTATACTTGATTATTTGTACCAAAGTCAGAAAAAGAACTACCATGAATCCTGGCATGTTTTTCAAGTTCTATGTGGACTTGAATGCATCGTGCTCCAATGGAATTCTGAAATGAGGTCAACTTCTGGCAGGTCACATGACTAACTATTAAGGCACTGTTCTGTGATCGGCTCCATATGCGTCACCCGTCTGCTGGGTAATTTTGTGCTCAGTCTAAAGATGTTATGAAAAACAGCAAAATTTTGGTATATTGCCAAAGGTTACACAGTATTATAAAAATCAAGATACAAGTGCATAATTGGTCCAAAATTTGAAAATAAAATATCACTTCACTTGAATTTATTATAAAATTATTTCAGTTCTCCCAGTGAAAATCACTCAGCAAAAAATAAAATTTATTGTTGCAATGCATGAGCCTTGATTGTATCTTGGATCAGGAAAAAGTTAAATGGCTATAAAAGATATTTTGGAGCTAATTGGGGGAAATTTATATGAAATAGATTGTTTTATGAAATTACTATTCATTTCTTAAATATAATAATGGTTATCAAGTTATTCAGGAGAATTTTTTTATTCTGAGATGTATCATGATGTTTGCACCTAACTTAATTTTAAGTGTTGCAGAAAAAAATTATATATATGTGTGTGTATATATACTTATATACATATATACATATATACATATATGAGAGAGAAAGAGAAGAAAGACCGACAGAAAGACAGTGTACTCAAATGTGGCAAAATATTAACAATTTTTTAATTTAGGTGAATAAAAGTATTCATTCTACTTTTCTTTCAACTATTCTCTACATTTGAAATTTTTCAAAATAAAGTTAAAAAAATAACAATATCCTCTCTTTTATTAAACCTAATTTTAACTCAAATAGAATGGCAATAATTACAAAATATCTCCTGCTTAAATGACAAATAAAGAGCATTCATGAACATTTTTTGCATGCTTTCTGGGTAAGCACTAGATATACTTGGTGAAAAACGTCTAAAGTTCAAACTTTGAAACCTTTTGTCTTCCCTGTGTCACATTGGTATTACACTGCTGAGCACACATTCATTGACAAAGTTTGATCATGAATCGTGTGTTTCATGTAACCATCTATCTCTGTGCCATGTACACAGTTTTTTGTACTGATAAGAGTTTTAGTTTTGCTATGAAACCACCATATACTAAAGTGTACTACAAAAAATAATCTAATAGAGATCAATCTGTCTAAGAGAAACCAGTATTACCTACATATAGATGTTCTTCAATAAAAAGCCTAAAGATTAGTATTAGATCAACTATGAAACACAAGAGTTCATACAACAAATGAGCAGGAGAGAGGAAAGCAATGAAGTGTACCTCCAACATTGTCTAGCTTTGTTACGCCACAATGTCCTTTCGGGTACACAGCAATACAACAGCCAGTGTGTAGATACAAGTGCATTAATTAGTTAAAGCACACATTCCTTAGAGAATGTATTCCTTTTCTGCACAGTAATTACTCTGGATATGCAGTTTTACCCATAAAAAGCTATTTCAAATTACTCCAGTTTATGTAAGACTGCAGGGATCAAAATTCTTGATTATTTTTATTATAGAAAATGAATTTCAATTATAGGAATAGACATATTAACATATAATAGTTCGGAAGGGCAAGGATATACAGGTCAGAAAAGACTAATGTTTTATGACAGTATTCCAAAGTTCACCACATTCAGTTTGAAATGTATACATGTAAAAATCTGTATAGTAATCATATGAATTATCAGACTAATGTGCAATGAATTTGAATTTTGTTTAAAATATCTAAATATATAATGAGTGGATAAATATATCATGTCATGTTTATGATATAAATTATTTAAAACAAGATACAATGTAATTCTCCACAAATTAATGTTCATAACATTTTATTAAATATCAAATATGACTCAAAGCAACAGAACAGTGGGGCACACAAATATGCTATGTTGTTTTTATAATTTTGTTCAGAAAAATAACAGTCTACATAGAAATCCTTCATAGCCCCTGGGAATGAAATTCATGACTGGCATCCTGACTGACTGTGAACACACATCACATTTCCTCACTCAGGAGCTCCTTTGTCTAGAAATGTCAGTGTCTGGAGTGCATAACTTAATGTTTCAATGATATTTGATTGAGTCAGAAAAATCATAAAGATGAGAAGTGCCCCGAAATAGAACAACCTGTGTAAGGAAGTTGGGAATTCCCTTTCACCACACAACCTCTTAAATGTAGAGTCATTGTGGGGATATAAGCACCAGATGGGGGATAGGATCAGGTTTCTTAAAACTCTATAAATCTGTTGTTCTATGATGCTTATAGGTTTAAAGACATAAAGAGGATTTTTGTGGTTTCAAAACTCTAGATACATACTTTTCATTTTTAGAAAATGCTAAAGTTACCTCAGTTTTCTAACTTGTTTTTCTTTTCTGGAAGGAGAATAAATCTTAAAATGTCTTTCTTCTCTTGTAGGTCCTTGATAGTAATTATACATTTGAGGAATAATAAATATGGTACTTTCTTATTTCATGATGATAGCATATAATAATGGTATTAGAAATACATTAATAAACGGTTAGAGCAGACCTCTGACCTGCAGATACGAACCTAAATTTATACATAAATGAAATAATGGTCTCCCATCATCGAAGGAGCAAGTGAAAGCTTCCTCCCCTTCTGATTTGGAAAGTGACTATGATTGTACCAGTGGAGTTTGAACAGAAGAACAGGAATTAACATACATATCGTATTTTCTTACAAATGTTTGAATTCAATATCCAATATATCCTTTCAAGAGTACTTTCCAAAATCATTGTATGTGATTATCTAGCATCAGCATAGTTTATATATAATATTAATGCCTTTGATTCCACAAATACCTCTTTTCAAATTCAAGGCTTCACTCCCAAAAAGTAAGTCCTGATGGATAGTCAAGATAAAAGATATTTGTGTCTACACTAGAACAAAAGCATGTTGATATAGATAGAGTACAAAGTATGATCCTCTGGATTATTACACCAAAGGTCTCAGTTATTTGAAAATAATTATGATGGAATTTTTCACATTTCACCATGTTTAGCTATAGTCAGGGGCAGTGAAAACACCCAGCCCAAATAGGCTACTGGCCCACGAGATGATGATCCAACCATCCAGAGATTTAATTCTGTTCTCAGCTAGCCTTTGAATGTGGGCAACTTCTCCAGCAATTTCTCCCATGTGAATAATAATTTGTGGATTTTGTTTTTAACATTTCATCTTGTAACTTGTCAGGTTTCTCTCTATCATAACTTCCTCTCAAATATTTTTCTGTAGAATCATCTTGCACACCAAAGCCAAAACTACTAAATTAATTCTAATTTGCCATTTTTAATATCTCATATTTGGGTAAGACTAAAACTACCTGAGATTTTAAGAAAATGTGTTCAACTTCTCCCAAGAAGATATATAAAGAGCCAACAGATATAGAAAAAGATGTTCAACTCCACTAGCTATTAGGAAAATGCAAATCAAAACCACAATGAGATACCACCTCACACCTGTTAGAATGGCTGTTATCAACAAGACAAGGAATATCAAGTGCTGGAGAGGCTGTGGAGAAAAAGGAACTCTCATACATTGTTGGTGGGAATGAAAACTGCTACAGCCACTATGAAAAACAGTATGGAGGTTCCACAAAAAATTAAGAATAGAATTATCATATGACCCAGCAATCCCTCTTCTAGCTGTCTACCTAAAAAAGTCTTAGAACATTTATCCATAAAGATAGATGTACCCCTATGTTCATTGTAGCATTATCCATGGTGGCCAAGACATGGAAACAACCAAAGTGTCCTTCCATAGGTGATTGGATAAAGCAGATATGGTACACATATACAATATTACTCAGTCGTAAGAAAACACAAAATAGTGCTATTTGCGACAGCGTGGATGGATCTTGAGGTTATCATACTAAGCCAAAGAAGTCAGACAGAAAAAGTCGAGTACCATGATTTCATTCATATGTGGATGCAAAACTGAATGCAACAAACAAACAAGGCAAACAAGCAACAATTTAGTGGTTACCAGAGGGTAAGAAGAAGAGAAGGGGTGGTAAAAGAGGGTAGGTAACAGGGGCCAAGTATATGGTGAAGGACGGAGAATGGACACTGGGGGATGAACACACAATGCAGTATATACATGATGTATTATAGAATTGTACCTTGAAACCTATATAATTTTACTAACCAATGGTACCACAATAAATTTAATTAAAAAAAGAAAATGCATCTAAAATATGCTTAGTTTGGTTTTCTATACACTTAACACTTTTTTCATTTTTAAACATTCATTTATTAACATATTTATCTTAAAAATAATTTTCATAAAAATTTTTATTATAATACCTCACATTTTTATTTCAAATTGCTATGAAATGCCAACAATTTCTATATATCACTATTAAGATGCTAGAAATACAAATATACATTTGTAGCTAACTTCATAAAATGTTCATTGCACTATTTTTATGTAAAACAAAAAAATGAATGATTATTTTAGGTCTCTTTTATATCATTATATATGTTAAGAATTCTTAATACATAGATACAGTATCCATCTAAATCTATATTTTAGATAATCTAAGACATAAATTATTGTACACTAAAGGAACTTAAAATAATTTTACTATTTTTTAAATTTTAGGCATAAAACCAAAAAGGCTAAGACAAGATGTAACATTCATATTTAAGAACAACACATCCATGTGTACAATATACTGAGATACTGATCTTACATTTTTTTAAGTAATCCAATTCCCTATTAATACTATAATAGCATTTTTTCCTATAGAAAGTTGTGAAGCAACTCAGTGACTTATTATTCAAGCCCAGAGCCTTGAATACTAATGAAAAATGAAAATTTTATTCAGATACCAACTGACAATGATCATTATGTAACAATTTAAATACTCCTTAGATTGTTCCCAAGTCAAGAATTTATATCCTAGTTTATAGAGCAGAAGATTCAAAAATTTTTATTTCTTTCCTTGCATATTTGTACACTAATATAGTAATCATAATCTGATAATTTTAGAAATGAATAAAATTTTCTGTAATAAATAAAACAATATTATATTTAAGAAACATATTATTCAAGTTACCAATAAGCAAAAACATAATAACATAAATCAACTTAATTTTTAAAATATCTTTTATTTCTATCTATATTTCTCAAGGATGCCAAAAGAAATTATTTTTCTGAGTACATTTCTTAATATATTATTTAAGGACTAAGATATATGAAACTCAAAACTAAGATTATCACCATAAAAATGTTCTATTATAAGATTATAAGATTCTTTGAGTTTCTGCCAATCAGTTTTTATTTCAAAGATCATTATATGTGTTAGATTCACACACAGCTTGTAATTGTATGAAAAATAAAAAACATACTTCTGAATTGCAAGTTTAAAACAGCAGTGAATGTGTTAGCATAATATAGAATATAAGCACAAATATAGATAGTCTTATGTATTTATATAACAAATATTTGAATAGATAAAGAATACAAAATTAAATTCAACTCTCTAAAACCAATCATACTCAGAGAACTTGTACAATCAAAATTCTGTTAGCATTACACAAGTTGCCTGAGGAGGCTGCACTTCCCGCAATGGTTTTCAATTGCACAAAATATTTTCTAACAACAATTTGGAACATTCTTCCCTCTCCTTAAAAGTGGCAAACCTCAGTATTTGAAAGAGGATTTGATTTAAAGAAAATCATATCTCTCTGGCAACCAAATTTGATGGAACAAGTTATCAATATTAATTTTTATATTAAAATAAAAAAAACTGATTTTGGTGTGCTTCCTAGAATTGTTTTAAGACATTTCTAGAAATGTTTTGAGATATTTGCATCACTAGCATTATTTTTAGCTTCCTATAATGGTCACCTTGAAAAGAATATTCACCTGGAATCTTTGAAACTTCATTACTTTTGATCTCAAACAAATGCACAAGACTTTTTTATTTGTATGTAAAGATAGATAAAGAATGAGATAAATACCCACTTATTAATTTTCTAAATATTGAAACTTTTTTTCACTAAAAAATGAGCTATTTAAAAAATAGGTTAAGAAACTTTGGTACTATTGACATTTGGGGCTTGATAATTGTTGTGGGCGTTGTCCTGTGAATTGCATATTGTTTAGCAGCATCCTTGGCCTCTACTTACTAGATGCCAATAATACCCTCTCAGATGTAACCATTAAAAATATTTCAAAAAAAAAAAAAAATTTCCAGACGTTACCAAAAATGATTCCAGATAAAATCACCCCTGGAGTAGGCGATTGGAAATATCCTTCCAATTTCAAGAGCCTATGATTCATAATATAATGTAATACACATGTGGAGAGCATTGCTACACATTCTAAATATCCAAAATTGAATAAGCAAAAGAATTAATGTCATTACAATTCTTCTAGTTACAAACATCTTGAAAGACAACTTTGTAATAAGATGACGCAGTAACCATGTTTAAAATTTGTTGTCATGAGGCACTGACACATAATGTACCAAAAATATCAAGGTACATATTACACACACACACACACACACACACACACACACAAACACACACACACACACATAGATATTAATGTAACAAAATTTGTATAAATCTGTAAATCTATGCATGCTTAGCAAAGAATGCCTTAAAATAGTGTGACCATTTAATTCCTATTCAACAACCCTCAGACTCCAGAATAGTATATACTTTGTTATGTTCAATACATAAATTTTTAAATGATCTCTCACAAAGGGAAACTAGATAAAACAAACGTGGTAGCATTTATATAGAATCCCTGTGACTTTTAACTCAACAAATAGTGTATTAGGTTACTTTCTTTCTCTGTAACATTGGAATTTCTGTAGAAGTGCTGCCTTTTTATATCTACCATCATAGCTACCCTGTCAGGAAATAGTCTTCAAGCAAGTAAACAATGTATGTTCTAAGATTTAAAATAGCTTCTCAGTTATTAATTTTTTCTAAACATTACATAGTTGACAAAAAAGTCGTTTATGAAAAATAAAATCTAAAGTGCTAATACCCACGTGCAATAATATTTTAGTGAAGTAAAACAATAGAATAGATTCACTATAAATAATAATAACCCAACATTTTCTTTCTCTTCAAATAAACTTACCTCATTTCTGATTTAGCCAATATAATACGCTTATTTCCATAGATTACCTTGCAGTACATTTCTACTGAGCTAAAACCAACAACTACAAGGCTCAGTTTAGATCTACTGATTACTGAGAAAACATTACCACTAAAATCCCTTATCATAAACGGATAAAAAATTCTCAGGGTTAGAACTTCCGGTGTACTGGAGAACACCATAAAGCATAAGTTATTAAGAGTATATAATATTATGGATTGTGACTGTCCCTAAATAAAATCTGAAAGCTTGTCATAAAGTTCAAATGATATTCTAGTAAATTGACAAAATTAATATAAAATTTTAAGTCACAATTGTTTAACCATAAAGAGTCCTCATGGGTGTGCTGCTTTTCTTTTAATTAAATTAAAAAGTCTCCTCTGTAGTTATTGATGTGTGAACATATTATCACACAGAATTATTTAAATGAGGGGTAAAGCATTCAAATATAGTCAAATATAATTGTATAAAGATACTATACATTCATTCGTTAGCACAGTATTCCAATATAAAATAAAAAGTAAAGCATGCCATAGGTAATTATTACTGGCTTAGCTGTCAGTTAGCCAAATCAACTAAAAGGCCAATTATTCTGAGGCGACCCAGGATGGAAAGCTCATTGTTGGCATTAGGTCATTTTGAGATAGTTATGGTTCCTTTTTGTAGTAAACTAATTCCCCAGAAAGAATATTTAGGATATAATTTTGTATTATGCTGTAACTCATCCTCAAATTTTAAATTTTTAACATTTGGAGAAAATATTACCTGTAAATACAAGTAAACTATTAAAAAATAGAGAATAAAATAATTAGATTTAGTTAGAATATTTTCTATTTTTTCTTTACCTTCTCCACCAATATAAATCAAGAAAGTCAGTATCAAATAAGTTGTCATTCAACTTAATAATCACAACTAAGGCTTCTCAACATGGAATTAAACTTGTGGGTATGTTAGAATAATACATTAAGAATACTAAAAAAATTGTTTTTAGAATGTGTTTTCAAATTTGAGAAAGCACAAAAGTAAAACATATAGAAAGCTTAAGATAAATATTAGAGTAGAAAATGCCATAAGTATCTAAACCTGAAATACTATATATATTTGTAAATACAGTCCTCCTTTATTTCAGAATTAAAATAAAATTGTGACAAACATTAAATCACTCTTCAATAGTGCTATTAAATAGCACAGTGGTATATTAAATTCTTCCCTATCTGCCTGTATTCATCATTAGGTTACTTAAAATATTAACTCAGTGAGAAAATGTTTCGGATGGTAACTCTCCGCTCATTGCTACCTGTGGTCCCTATTCGCTGCTCCACCGTGGTGGCACTTCTCACCAGATTGTCATTGATTGCCTTTCTGTTAGTCTCCCCTATGGACTGCATCCCACATGGCAATGACTGGCGTATTCATTGTTTCAGGCCCCACCCTCCTCCTCTTAATACATGGGTATTGGGTTAAATCAAAGACCTAAAAGCATGATAGTCAATGGTTGTCAACTGAAACTGCATTATAGAATTACCTGAACAGCTTTTACAACATTTATGCTCACACCACTTAAATCAGAATCTCTGGGGTTAGAGGCTCAGGGATCTGTATTGTTTAAACATCCTCCTAGATACCAGGGGTTAGAGAGATGAGAAAAATGGAGTCGTTTAATGGACATAGTTTCAGTTCTGAAAGATGAAAAATTTCTTAAGATCTGTTTCACAACAATTTAAATATATTTAACACTATTGACCTTTATATTTAAAAATGGTTAAGATGGTAAACTTTTTGCTATGTAATTTTTACCAAAATAAAATTTTGTTTTCATTTTCCCCAATGATACTACTGTGCAACTAGGAAGATATCAAAAGCCACCATTAAGTACATGGAGAATGTTAAGATTTCCCCCACAACTTCTGTTTATTGAGTGGGAGGAAGACGAGAAGGGAGATGGTGCCGTCTTTCCCAACAAGTTTCCTAAACTGTTTACCAAAAACTACTTGTTCCTAAAAGAAGGAGTCCAGGACTAAATAAATTTCAGGAAATCTACATACCTTACCCAGAGTCAAAATGCACATTAGAGTATTTTAAAAGATAAGAAATCTTGCAATCAAGAAACCTGTTTAACTCGTTTCTAAGACTTATTTGACTACATTATTGTGAAACACTTCTCCCTCAAAATGGCCCTAATACTTGAAAATAAAATGCAGCATAGAGCAATGCCTCTCAACCTTTTGATGTCCATAACACACTTTTGAGTACTAAAATCTCTAACATCAGGCTTGAAAGGAATAAATGACTCAAAGAGCAAAGACAGCAATGATTAAAACCATCATCAGTGTATCTCTCTAATAGCTAACATGCATTCACAGTTATTGCATCATATTACTTTATCCCCCCGGAATTTTGATGTTTTGTGGTGGAGTTACCTGCTGCTCTGATCTCTCTTTCACATGTTCACAAGGCAAAGTTCTCACATGTCCCAATGAACAAACAGTGACCTGACCCTAAACAATGCCTATCACCCTTACACAAAGCAAGTTGCATACCACACTGTATCCTATATCAGTTCAAAGTTCCTCCATATATACATGACAGGACAGCATTATATATGAACTTTATTGTTAAACAATACATTCCACATGTTAATCAAAATTCAGTTTTCAAGTACATGAGTACATAGTAAAACACAGCTTGAGAACCACGCCAGAGGAAGGGGACCTGCTTCAGATATGGCTGTATCCATCCCCATGAGTTTATGTATAATACAGACGGTGGGTGGTGTGAGGAAATTCAGGCCTTGCATCCATTGTTGCCACCTCTAACCCAGCACCTTTCTGAAGAGTAACAATTTACTTGATTCTGTGCAGTACCTTTCAGTAAGAAAATAACATTTATCCTAAAACCAGAAGCAATGTAGATATGAAAAGAAACCTACGTTAATGATTTACACAGATATTTTATTCCCTTTTAATATAGAAAGGATATAGGCATTTTAAAAATTTTAACTGGTCACGGCATAAATTTGATGAAAACTGCAGAGCACAATGATATTATTATAAAATCTATGTGCTGCTAAAGTCTGTGGTGTATTTGAGAGGCACATAATTGGGTTCCTTTAATCCAGGCTGCAACCCATTGTGTTCTTTCTCTCACAGTGAATTGCATGTCAGAATAGCCACCAAAAAAAAAAAAAAAAAAAAAAATCATGATAACCCTGTTTTCCTCTATTATTTGAAACATATTTGATGTGCAGTCAACTTTGCAATGTGGTAATTTAGTAGAAGTGAAACCATAACAGAGTAACATAAAAGAGTCCTGACTTGCGCTTTCTTTGACTAGCATCAGAAAAATCAATCCCAAAATTCAAAAATCACTTGATATGTTAAACATTGAATATTTATCTTAGGTAATTTTAATGATACATAATACTGTAAAGACTAATTGACATAAAATTCAGCCACCGTGCTTTTTCTTTTTTGCTATGTCTAGATTAATAAATGAGTTTTACTATTTTTACCAAGTTGACCAGTGAAGTTAGCAGAGAGACAAAAAAAGTTTGAACTCACATGAAGATTTTGAGTTTATTAGCTTTGTGACTCTTAGAAATCTTTTTCACTTATTCAAAACACACCAACTGAGCTTGATGTAGTTTTAATATGTCTTAGTGCTATTTATGTTTATAATGTCAACTCCTTTCTGTTTTTGTATGCTATGTGAAGTATAAGTAATCAATTAAAATATCATTCATTGATTGGAAAAAGATAACATTTGAAAACAAGGTCATACACATAGTTCATTTCTTTGTTATTGAAGAACTAAAAACTCAGGCACTTATACTGTGAGCTTGAGTCATATTATAAATTTTGTGGATCACCTCTCATTAAAAAATTATGCAATATTAGAAATTCAACTAAATGAAGACTCATGAGCTTATGTATCTTAACACATAAGGAACACCTATTTGAAGGGTTTGGTTCCATTGGTATCTTAACTATTGAAACCTGAGTTAGAATCTGAGGCTGCTATTCTCAACTGTTAAAAAATATAAAAATCAAGCAAGGGTCTGTTCTCTTAAGCAATGTGTTTGTTCTTCTTAAGCTGCTATGTTAAGCTCTATTGTCTTTGCATGCAAATGGAAAAGAAGAAACAGAGATAATAACTTTCCTCAAAATATTTTATACCTCCAAAAAAAGCCTGGTAAGTAGAAATTTTAAAAAGAATAGTATTGGATTCATAAACTAAATATTTAACACATTCATTTACTTCCATAATAAACATTACTCTAGCAAATTAGACTAATTGACTAAAGCCAATGTACAGAGAAGTATCCCTCTCCATTACCATGTTAAAGGGCATTTTTTTTTTTTTACAGAAAGGTATAAATTGAAACTTTTATACAATAACCTTAACAAATTCCATATGCATAATTCTAAAGTCCATCATCCAACAAGAGAAAAAGTATTTTTCTTTTTGAAGGTAGTACACATTTCACTCTGAGAAGGGTCAACAATTTCTGGCTCCAGATACTAAGGAGTAATCTGGCTTGCTCCCCAAAAGGCCATGTCATTCTCATACAGCTTAATCAGCAGCTACATAGAGGGAAGCAACACCACAATCTTTCTGATCATTTTAATGAGGACCCCTGGCTATTCAGTCATTGAAATATAATTGACTTGCTCTCCTCTTATTTTCATAATAGACACTCCAACCTAGACTACGTTTATTTGGCTATAAGAAATGTCAGGAAAAATTGGAACTTTTCTGAGTGTCCCCATTAAAACTGAAAACATGCCACCCTGTCTTTTACATGAGCCGCAATCATTTTGTGTTGGTCTCATTATGCAATACAAGATGCAAATATTCCTGTCGCCCTTCTCACCAAGCTGGAAGACCAAGAAAATAAGCACAGCAAAAATGTCTTGTTTCATCTGTACCTTCTTCTTACAATTGAATAGTATTTGTCAAATGTTTTAGAAAACAGGCAATAGGAATAATAGGTACAAATGTTACTGATTTTTAGTAAGATTGCAAAGTAGAACTGATGTCTTTCTTCTTAATAATTAATTTATTTTATAAAATGCATATTTTTCTCTAAGAAATTACATATTCTATTTAAGATTAAGTAAATGTAATTTGCAAAATAACATTCGTGCTGAGAGATTTGAATTTGTAAAATTGATGTACAAGATTAATTGCCTGATTCTTTGAAATGATGTGAGCTCTATGAATTATTAGTTTATATTCTGAAGCTTTAAAACTTACATTAATTAAAGTTTAAACAATCCAAAACTATTTGATAAGGTACAACTTTAATTGCAATATAAATTTAAAAGTTGGTCCACCATGAAAATATCGATAATTTCATACTCTTATAAAGAAGGCTAAGCATCTTGCAATCAGAAGTTTTTTCCTTAACATGGAATATTCACAGTTGAGATGTCATTCATCAGATTAAGTAATAATAATTCCATTTATTTTATTTCAGTTAGAATAAATTTCTACTCATTATTGGCAGTAGTGTTGAGGATAAGAAATTCCCGTATTGTTAACTATTTTGGAAATGAAGTTTAGCAATAGTGGTTATTTTAGTGATCGTTCCTTTGGACTCAGCAATTTCTCTTCCATGAATAAATCCTCTAGTTCAACAACTGCATACACACATGAACAAACACACACAGAGAGACGTTTGTGTACACATACATATACACAAATGTTTCTTACACCATATTCTATATTTTCAAACAAAGAAAAACTACTGGTCATAAACCAAAGGTCCCAGTAGAAGGCTAATTAAATGAGTGATGATTTATTCATATAATTAATTACTATATATCCATTAAAAAAATTAAGGTAGGTACCTATGTACAGGCACAGATATATTAAGTGAAAAATAAAGCTTCACAAATACATGAAGTGTAGTCTCTTCTTTAAAAAAATACAAGTAAATGTATGTGTTAAACATTTAGAGGAATAAGATTTCTGGTCAAGATAGCAAAGTAGGTAAATACTGTGCTCACCTCCTCTGAAAACCACACATCAATTGCAACAACCATCATTTAGAATTGCCTGAAGTCTACCTGAACCAAAACCCTACAACTACAGACATAGAGAAGAAGCTACCTGGAGTCTGGTAGGAGTTGGAGAGATGAAGAATGGGTTGCATCCCACATGTGACCACTAAAAATTGTGAGGGATATCTCAGCCATAGAGGTCCCCCACAGAAGAGGGAGAGGTCCCAGCCCTACTACAGGCTCCCCAGCTTAGGGTTCCAGTGCTGAGAAAAGGAGTCCCCATTACTTCTGGCTGTGAAGACCAGCAGAAAATGTGGCCATGTGAAATAAGAGTGGCTGCAATCCTAGGCACATCTCTCAAAGTGCATGGACTTACTCATTGAAGAAGTAAGTCTTTTGAGCAGCAGCTCAAAAGGTGCCAGGAACATGCAGAGAGGAACTGAATTGTCTAGCTTTGGGGCGAGGGCTGGAGGGGCAGCTTTCTCCCAGAAGAAGGAGCTGGTGGAAGCCATTATTTCTTTGTTAAGCCCTCCCACTCTGTGTGTGAAGACGCAGACAGAAGCCATATCTGAGTCTTCATCAAACTGGCTACCACCTTTTATCTGCTCTGTCCTAGTGATTCCTGAGACCCCACCCCACCCAACTTTCCAGCACACCCAAGCAGCTTCCAGCAGCTTTTAGACAATCTGTCTTAGCCCCTGCTGCAGACTTTCTTAAAATCTTTCAAAGGTTCACAAAACCCAAACATGAAGCATCTGGCTTTGGCGTGTCCTATACCTGTCTGTAGCTGAGCAGCCCTAAGCCCAGCACTATCACAGTTGACTTCAGTTTACAGGTTGGCCTCTCAAGGCACCTCCAAACCCAGTGCAGTAAGCAGCCATCTGTGGATTGCTTTGTGGCTCATACCAGATGGCTCCTGGGAGGCACAGGCTGTCGCTAAACTTTGCCTGCAGCAGTATCCCTCCCAGGTGGCTCCAGGGCTGGCACACATGGTGGCTAGCTTCTGACCAAGCCAGAGCATCACCAGGCCACCTCCAAAGATGACACACACAAGGGGCAGACTGGAGAGGCATCTAAGACCCATTAAAGCGAATCCTGCTCTGTAGGATCAGCCCTTGCACCACAATTCCTCCACTGTAGTCATGGCAGTCCTCACAGTCAATCAGCCCTAGGATCAATCCATCCCGTTGACATGCAAACAGCAACCAAGGCTCAACTATAACCCACACACAACCCACACAAGGGACACACATGGAGCACACAGTTCTGGTGACGAGGGAGACTACACCACTGGGACCCACAGGACACCTACTACATAAGGTCACTCTACTAAGACTGAGAGGCACAACAGCCCTACCTAATACATAGAAACAAATACAGGGAGGCAGCCAAAATGGGGAGACACAGAAACTTCTCCTAAATGAATAAACAGAAAAAAGCTCCAGAAAAAGAACTGGAAACAAAATGGAAATAAGCAATGCAACAGACACAGAGTTCAAAACACTGGTTGTAAGGATGTTCAATGATTTCAGGGAGAATGTCCACAAAATGACACAAAACATAAAAATGAAGATAGAAAATATAAAAAAGAGCCAGTCACAAATGAAGAATACAATAACTGAAGTTAAGAATATATTACAGAAAATCAGGAGTAGATTAGATGAAGCAGAGGAGCCAATCAGCAATTTAGAAGTGAAGGTAGCAGAAAACACCCTAGCAGAACACCAAAAAGCAAAAGGAACAAAAAAAAAAAAAAAATGAGGATAGTTTAAGGGGCCTCTGAGACAACATCAAGCATATCAACATTCACATCACAGTGATTCCAGAGGAGAAAAGAGAGCAAGGAATTGAAAACCTATTTGAAGAAATAAGGACAGAAAACTTTTCTAACCTGATAAAAGGAATAGACATACAAGTCCAGAATGCACAGAGAGTCACAAACAAGATGAACCCAAAGAGGCCCACAACGAGTCACATCATAATTAGACTGCCAAAGATTAAAGACCAAGAGAGAATCTTAAACACAGCAAGAGAAGTTACCTGCAAGGGAGCTCTCTTAAGACTGTCAGCTTATTTCTCAACAGAAACTTTGCAGGCCAGAGGGAATGGCACAAAAATATTAAAGTGATGAACCTCAAGGACCAAGATTACTCCACCCAGCAAAGCTGTCATTGGAAACCAAGGACAGATAGAGAGCTTCCCAGACAAGAAAAATCTAAAGGCGTTCATCACCACCAAACCAGTATTACAAGGAATGTGTGAGGGACATTTTGGGGACAAAAAAAAAGAAAGAAGAAGAAATTGGCAACAACAACATATCTATGAACAATTACTTTCTTTTTTTTTAAGTGGTGAAAGGATAGTTTATTAAAAGGGAAAGTACACTCCTAAGAGGTAGGAGCGGGCTCGAGCAGGTAAATGGCTCAAGAGCCTATGAACAATTACTTTCCATGTAAATGGATTAAATACTCCAATCAAAAGACAGGTGCTGAATGGATAAGAAAACAAGACACTTGCATATGCTGCCTGTAAGAGACTCACTTCAGATCAAAAGACACACAGTCTAAAAGTAAAGGGATAGGAAAAAGATACTTTATGAAAATGGAAACAAACAAACAAACAAACAAGCAAAAGCTAAGGTAGCAGTACTTACACCAGATAAAATAGTCTGTAAAACAAAGGCTATAAAAAGAGACAAAGAAGGACCCCCTAATTCCACTTTTAGGAGTCTCAAAGAAACCCAAAACACTACTTTGAGGGGAAGAGTACATCTGTATGTTCGTTGAGCATTGTTTATATTGTTTACAATGGCCGAGATGTAGAGGCAGCCTGGATGTCCGTCCATGGGTGAATGAATAGAGAGGAGGTGGTACTTACATACAATGGAATGCTGCTCAGCCATGACAGGGAATGGACCCTTGCTATCTAAGGCAGCATAGATGGGCCTGGAAGGTTTTGTGCTGAGTGGAGTGTGTCATACAGAGAAAAACAGATGTGATGTGATAGCCCTGATGTGTGGAATCTAAAGAACAAAACAAACAAACAAACTCATAGATAGAACATTTTGATGGTTGCCAGATGGGAGGGGTATTGGAGATAAGGGAAAAAGGGGAGGGAATTAAGAAGTACAATTTGGTTGTTATGAAATAGTCATGGAAATGTAGGGTGCAACATAGAGAAGATAGTCAATAATCTGGTAATAACTATGCACAGCACCAGGTGGATACTAGACAAGTCAGGGGGATCACTTCTGAAATTACATAAATGTCTAACCACTACACTGTACACCTGAAATTAATATAAAGTAATATTGAATGTCAAAATAAATAAATAAATAAATGAAGTGTAAAAAATATAGAAGAATATGCAGCAAATGGCTAACAGTGATTTTTCTCTATGGGATTAAATTAAGGAGTTCTCCATATTGTTTGAATATTTATGATTCCTTCATTTATTCAACCAGTATTTATGAAGTATCCACAATGTGCCAAGTAATTTTCTGGGTGCCAGTGAACAAAAGAGTCATGAGTTTTTGGTGCTTCTAAAATCAAATGAAACAATAAAGTTTGAAATTTTCTGGAATTTCAATTATTGCAAGAAAATTAAGAAGTAAGAACCGTTCAGTATCCCTATCAAAATTCTTTATCCTTGTCATTTTATCGCTCAAAACTTCTTTCTAACAGATTAACTAACCATGACCAGTTCTTAGTAAAGGAAACCAGTATTAATACAATCCCTACTAGGTCCAACGCTATTACGAAAAAGATTGCGTGGTATTTTATAATCCAAAACTTAAATCATTTTATTAGTAAATACCTGAACAAACAATTATGTAAGAGTACTGAATTACACTTGAGATTTCCTTAGAAATATTTTGTGTGAAAGTAATAGAATAACTATGTGTATGTAAATATGGCTATATAACCAGACATGTGAATTTTTTCATAAATCTTAAATAATAACCATAGGTATTCATAAGTATATTACCATAGCTAAATAATCACAAGATAATGTTAATATTAAGTTTGTGGATCTGTAATATTTCAACACCTTATTCGATTTACCACTAACAGAAAAGAAGCTTTTAAGATTGATAATAATGTTGCAAGAGCATAGTGAATTTTATAAAAACTATTCTAAGTTTATTGTAAAATGTATAAAGGTTAATATTAATTCATATGTTTCAATTTTATTAAAATCAAGTGGATATTCCTTCAAAACATTCCTAATGTCATATTTGCCCCTCATAAATTACTAAAAAGTATCTAAAGATTTCTTCTGAGAACTTATTTGATTTTAATAAAAACTCGTTACACTTATTAAAGGTAAAATTTTTAGGAAGGACTTAGGGTTTATTTTCATGATGTCCTGAGCAAAATGTAACCAGTCACTAACAGAATGGCCTAACAGACGCATGCAAAATACACGAGGGGGAAAAGCCAACAAACTCTAAACACCTTCCAAGAAATGTTGCCATGGTCCACTGACAGTGAGACTAATCAATGTGACTAAAAAGAATTTTATACTTTATAATTTTATACTTTAATCAATATCTACTCAGAAAGTGGGCTCCTTAGAATCAGGGATCAATTGCCTAGTCATAAACTCCCTGAGGTTTAATAGGCGCTTTGCTGTAGCAAGCTGTAATTGAAGGAACTGCCACTAGATGACAGCGTGGGTGGAACAGCCAAATGGTTTACGAGTTTTCTCTTCAGGTTTGGTTCCAGACTAAGACATTAGCTACATTCCTTGTTGTTGCAGCATCAGAAATAGACCTCTTTGTGAATAAATGAATAAATACCTAAAACATAAAAAGAGTATGTGAAGGAGCTAGATCTTTTAAAAGACATTTTAAAGAACCATCTAAGGTGATTCTAACATAGATAGTCCATGGAAAACACTCCTCTAAAGCTGGAATGTCAGCATACTGGAGAAAACAAAACAAGGGGAGAAACTGTTCCTGGCTGTGATTACAGCTTATTCAAAGGCTTGTCCCTTCAAAATTAATGGCCAACAAGGAAGCCCTAGACTGTCAACTACCATGAACTATTCATGAAGGAGTGTGTCACACAGTTTACTCCTGAGTCAAGAACAGCTGTACTGACCTTTTGCCATCTACTCACCATTCAGACTCTGCTAACAATTCTGGTTATGAAGTTCACCTTTTATTGCTTAATTTTGAGAAAACAGAGTGAGTGGCAGCTTTAAAGAGTAAAAGACCTTTGAGTGGATTGTAATAGCTCATCTGTAAGCAAGAACAGAGCATGGTAAGGTATCACAGGGGTCGGGTAGGGGTGGCCAGCATGGGAGTTAGAACTCAAACAGGATGGGAAGAGCATCCTCACAAAAGAGAGCCTGTCATGTGATGTCAGAGCCGGATTCAGGTGAGAAAGACAACCATGTGGGGGTCTGATCCCAGGCAGGGTGCAAAGTGTTTCTATGAATGAGAGGGAGTCTTGGCTGAGATGGAAAATTGCTTACATACAAGGGGTTTGATCAAATAAGTAAATATGATCAAAATAAAACAAGCCTGCTTTCTCGCTGTCAGAGATGAGAGTTACAAATATGAAAGGGAAAACCAGCATAAACTCTAATATTAGATTGAATGTGACATATTGACATGAACTATGGTTTTCAACATATATAATTTACAACTAAATATAAATGTAAAAATTGTATGTGTATGTGAGTATGTAAGTGTGTACACACACATATACATATTCCCTAGCTCTCTCCACAAGGAGCAGGAACACTCAATGCAAGTGAACAAACATTGCTCAGATATTTGTTTCTAAATAATCATTTCTCACTAAAAGGAACCAAAGTTGTTTTTTTTGATGGTCAGTTGCAGGGCTGAGGCAATGAAAGTACAAGATGGGCCTGAAATAGCTTGTTATGTCAGAAAGCAAGGAAGTACTCAGAGAATGATGGAGAGAGACATCTCAAAAAGTAGAAAAACCAGTTTGAAGGGGTTTTCACTGGTCAAATCAGATAATGTACATTAAAATAAATCATGATATTATGGGATTTTTTTAATAGTATGAGATATTAACCCTCCAAATAACAAGACATAATACATTCCCACATCTAAAAATAAATTGGAAGTTTGAAGAGAAACAGAATAATTACCCTGTTTCAAAGTAACTCCACACAAATATTTATTAATCGCAGGAGGGGAGAGTAACTTTACAGTGGAAAAGCCTGGCAACACCACCTTGAACAAAGGGAACATCACCAGTGATGGGACCGTCACAATTGTGTTACCCAATAACATGCAATGAGAACTGTGTCACATCTTTGATCTTCCTGCCAAAAAATGCACAACCTGAGTCTACTCATGAGGGAATATCAGACAAAACCAAATGGAGGGACATTCTCCAAAGTCACTGTCCTGTAATCCTCATGAGAGGAAGAACTAAAGAACTGTCATAAACTGAAGGAGACTAAAGATACATGACACTAAATGCGACGTGATTCTGAGCTAAATCCTTTTGCTATATATGACGTTGAGACAATTGGTGAGACTTAAATGGGATATGACCATTCAATGTAGTAATCTTAATTTCGTAGTAATGATAATTTTCTGACTTAAATGGTTGTATTTTTGTTATGTGGGAAAATGTTCTTATGTATAACAAATACACACTAAAGTATTCAGGAATAATGGGTCATCAATTTGGCAACTTATTCTCAAATAGCTTAGGGCCTCTTTAAAAAGTTATTTTCATGATATTTTCAATATTTTATAACTTCATGATTGTTTCAAAATGATAATAGAAAATAAATTCATCAAGCTTTTCTTTTGTCCAAAAAAAAAATTAATACATACTCATTGGAAGCAGTGAAAGCAAAGATGTATAAAAGTTAATCATCTTTCACCATTTCTTCTCTGTCCCTATGCCCCTTAGAAACAATGTTACCATCCTGATATTTGTACAAATATATATGAATGTACAGAGGAAATTTGCTTTTAATGATGCTCTTGAAGAAGAAATCTTTAGATCCCTGGACTTGGCAAAACTAAAAAGTTCCAAAACAACCATGATGTTCATATCCAGTTTAACATATAAGTTGGCCCCCTTGCACTTTGAAATGCATAACAAAATTCTAAAGTATATCTGTGAGTACCCTTGGGTTTTCCCATTAAGGGCACTGAGTTCTGTGCCCAAATACACTGAATGACTGCCTGGAAGTTTCTGAGGACTGAAATGTGGAGAGGAGCTCACACCCTTCTGAAAATGGGGAAACCAGAACATAAGACGTAATCCCAAGTGGGGTCTGGCCAGGGCAATGTGGTGTGGTGCTCTCTCTTCCCACCTTCTAGAAGTAACTGTGTACCTATTTCTATTAATGCAGTCTTCTGCTACTTTCACTTTTTTCCTAGCTATCTCACTCTGCAAATTCAAAGCATACTGATTTCACTAAAAT
This sequence comes from Lyroderma lyra, assembly GCA_004026885.1. Lineage (NCBI taxonomy): Eukaryota > Metazoa > Chordata > Mammalia > Chiroptera > Megadermatidae > Lyroderma > Lyroderma lyra. The sequence goes on along the minus strand of PVJL010006892.1, from coordinate 21,853 downwards.
GTCTACTTTTAAATATATATATATATATATATATATATATATATGGCTACTAAATCACAACACTCAACTCCTGTCCTCCAAGTGCAATTGGTGCTGAGACCTAAGTTTTTTTCTGTCATTCCTTTTATAGATTCGTATTTCATTATGCCAGTTTTACATCATCTCTGACTTCATCCATGGCATTGACAGAACTAAAAACATGTGTCTGAGGACAGAGTCCTGAGGCTTGTTTCTAGAGAACTCTCTTTTTAGTGTTTGGATAGCAAGAACGTTTTAAAGATGTATTAATGTCAAATGCCAAGCTAGAAAACAGTCATACTATACCTGCCATAGTCTCTTGACTCATTTGTCTACTAATTCTAACAAAAAGTTAATGAAATAGTCTGTCTCAGCTTCCTATTAATGCAATACACTCTTACTGATGCCTAGCAAACCTTGATTGCTTCTAAGTGCAACTATGGCAATTTTACATAGTCTATTGAAAATCTTTCCCAATCTTGTTAATAATCAAAGAAATGCAAACTCGAAGTGATACTACGTCTTTTAGTTTGTGTTAATTGCTAATGTTTGTGTTAATTGCTAATGTTTTTGAAACTGTAGGTACATCAGACTTTTATGTAACTGAAGGTTGTCTATCTTGATGGCAACCTGGCAGAAGTATCTAAAACCTTAGAAATGTAGCTTCACTTTGTTGCAGTAGTTTTACTTCTGGGAATTTATTTTAAGGTCATCAGGATGTGCACAAAGATATTGCTACTAGTGTGTTCACTCAGCATGTTTATAATGGGGAGGGGGAAGGTAATATGCTAAAAGTCCAAAAACAGAAAATTCACTGGATATCTATCTATACAATGCAATATTATACAACTACTTAAAATGATATAAAAGTTTAACGTCCTAGAATGGTGGTCACACTTGGACAAAAAAGGCAGGTTACAAAACAGAATACATAGTATGATCCATGTGTGTGTGTGTGTGTACGGTGTGCACAAATGACTAAAATGTATATATCAAAATAGGCAGAATGGCTAGCCTGTCATAGATGAAGAAATTAAAGGAAATATTCATTTCATTCTACCTGATTACCTCTATTTTCTAAATATTATTCAATACACATGTCTTTAATAAGAAAATAAAAAGCAATAACGGCCACTGTCTATGCCTACACAGGAAAGGCTGAAGCTACTAATAGAGGACAAGTGACCGTTTCTATTTGCTCCTCTTACCAGGACATTACATTCTGACTTAGTTGCAGCCCTGTCACGTCCTGCCTCCTCCTCGTGTACATCGGTATGATTTTACCTCCTTACTAAATCGAAAAGCTGGGAGTTCCCTGGTGGTGCAGTGGCTTAAGGCTTCGGCACTGGCGCTGTCAGCGCTGCGGCCTGGGTTCGATTCCCGGTCAGGGAGCTACCCACATACCAAAAAGCAAAAAACAACCAAACAAACTAAATCGAAAAGCATTTGAATTCTGAGTTTACATTTTAATTCTATGTATCTCCACCACCATGAAGCATATTTTCTTACCATATGAAAGAGATAAATAAATAATATCTGGGGGGTAAAAATGAATGAACACATGAATATCCACTGAAGATTGAATGGGGATATTTTTCAAAAGCAAAATCCACTGGTTGTGTCCACAATTTCATGGGTGTTTGACATCCAAAAATGTTGCACAGGGCTCAGCCTTTCCAGAAAGATTAGGCAGATCTGTTCTAGAGGGGAGCAGTTCTAGATTGCTAGAGAACGAAGGAAAGGGAAGGGGGGCTCTGGGTCCCAGTGAGGCTCACAGCCTTACTGCCCGTTAATCTGCAGCAGATCCTGTTTCCAGACAGGTGAGCCACAGACTCTGGCCTCCTCTTGCCTCAGGAGTTTCCAGAATCATCCTGTTGGTAAAGCTCTGGACCTGGGACACAAGTTCTGCACATGCCCAATGAGTATCCACACTCTCCTGCTTCATAATAAGCTATTGTCAACCCAGGTGTGGGAAAGCTCCACAGTGAGAACCTTGTGACCAAGCACTTCAGCTCCCAAAAGATCTCGTTACCTCAGCTCACTTCTCTTTTCTGTTCCCAGCTCAAATTTAAAAATTGTTGTTATTGTCAATTTTTTCTAAGCATTTGTTTTTCTATTTGAGCCATCCTTATAAAAATAAGACTCCCATCCTAAGGGCAGGCATTTGAACCTTTCTGGCAGGGACTCCTGCCCTGGGCAAGCACACTTGATGATCACACGGTACATGGTCCCTTCTTTCATGACCATCTGCTAGACTGGCTCTTGGCCCACTCACAAGCTGACTGAATTGTTTCACTAGGACACAGGTGCCAGGCTACCATGGCTCTAAATGAGCATCCCATATCATGCAGCAAAGGGTTTTCCTTGCCTTCAGGAAGATCCTCCCCGATAACAGACTTAAAGTACTGTCACTATATGGCTCCTGAAGCTTGATTAAAGCCAGAGAAATGGGTAAGCCAGAAGAAAATACTGTAGGACTTAAACCCTGAGAGGTAAGTGGTCATAAAACAGAGTCACAGTGGTCGTACCAGCTGCAGTGCAGGTGGAGGTGTGGGGTGGACAAGAATCCTAGGAATCCAAGAGGAAAGAAGTCATCCCCCTAGATGTATGTAAAATCAAGAAACGAAATATGAATTGTGTGTGTGTGTGTGACTGTGCCCTAACCTACAGCAGAGAGGAAAGAAGTAACATGGACATACAGAAGTTAGAGCCAAAGACACAGTGCATGACCAAACTGTGCCATTGATGAGACCTTCAGCCAGTCTCCAAATTTCAGTGTTCCTAACAGTTAAATGGGGATAATGACAATACCATCTGTTACTGTCACTATGATTATGAAACAATCACTCCAAAACTTAGTGGTTTAAAACAAAATCAATTTTATCTCTCTGTGGGTCAAAAATTAGGTAAGAGCTCAGCTGAGCAATTCTAACTCAGGGTCCCTCATAAGGGTGCAGTCAGGGAGTGGCCTGCAATCATCTCAAAGGCTTCTCTGTACTCGTTCATATATTCTTCCTTCATGTGTCTCTGGGCTGGAAAGGCAGGACTAGCTAGGGTGCCTCGGGCATTTAGCTGTGCCTCTGTACACTCTCTCCACATGGCGTCTCCAGCATGGCATCTTCAAGGTTGCCAGACACTTTACATGGTGCCTCTAAAGAAGCATGTCTGAGAGACAGAGCCAGGGAAAAGTTGTGTTGCCTTTTCTGATCCAGCCTTGGTAGTCACGTAGCGTCACTTCCACATAGTATATTGGTAGAAGTAGTTACAAAGCTCCACCCCAGCTATCCATGGAGAAATGTCAACACTAAGTTCTAAGAAGAGCATGGGGGATGAGATACCTATTTTCTGTCTTCGGAAAATACAATCTGCCAAGCCATACAAGGTCGTTAATAAGGATTTGGTAAAGTCATTCCCATTTGTTTTATGAGCCGTAAGGTACAACACGAATGTTAGTTTTTTGTTATAATACTAATAATAAAACATTATATCTCTTTTGTTTCAGTCTGTTATAGGAGATAATTTCAAAAGACGAGGTTAAAAGGGCATAGTGAGCTTTATTTAAGAGGGATCAAGGGCAGGAGTGATAGCATAGAAAGCATCTTTCCTCAAAGACTAGTGGGACATTATTCATACTAAAAATCTTAAATGAGAGGTTTATACATTTCTACAGTCCCATTTCTAAAAGAGAGTCACCTGGCCTTGATCACAGTGTTTCCTTTCCTGCAATTTAGTAGAACCCAAATACGAATCTCAGACTTACCACTAATTCAACAGGATGCACGTGAGAGAGCTCTTACTTAGAGTCCAAGCTACCTTTAAAGTTTCCATGAGCTCTAGGAAGTTGGGAGGCCAAGAGTCAGTTGGATTCTCCTGGCCAATTCATTAAAATTTTAAGGCACTTACTTATACAGATCCTAAATTCCAACTTTCAACTTACAAATGTCCTTAGAGGAGTGGCAACACAGCTACAAAAGAAGGAAAGAAAAGAGAGAGAAATATTGTCCATACCAACTATCCTCTGGGAGGATAGATGAGAAGAGGAAGGTTTTCAGGGTTTAGGGTTCAGGTCCCTAAGGCGAACCCAAGACAATAGACTGAACAGGGTTTGAGGGTCACAGGAAATGCATCTAATTAAAGGAAATGGAGATCTATTTCCCATCTGAGACCCAATGTCCTCAAATTATTCCCCGGTTCCTTGGTAGTCTCCCTCCCCATCTCATTCCCCTGGGCAAGATAAATGTATCTGAAAGATACAGGCTCCCCTAAGGCTGGAATTATTTTAGGTTGTCATCACTGTTGCCGTCAGAGAGTTCTGCCTATCAGCCACTGTTAATCAAAATTATTCGGGTGGTATTTTTAAGTGAGAAAAAGCAAGATGCAGAATAGCATTAGAGTATGCAATAATTTCTATAAAAATAAAATAAAATATATTCATGTATACATATATATTCGTTCAATCAACAAATACTGTCCAGTGAATGTAAAAGTGTTGGAGTGCATGAACGTCTCTCTGAGAGGGCACGTAACACACTGGAGACAGTTGTTCTGTCTGGCAAGCAGAACTCGGGGGCTGGGAGAGAGGGGATGGAAGGGAGACTTTGTTTTCACTAAATTTACTTCTGTACGTCTAGAGTTCATACCATGTGCATGTATTACTTGTGTTTGAAGTTACTCTGGGGTCATTTGTGACCAGTATGCTTGCAAATGCACTCGCACAGGGCTCCCTGATAGAAGCAAGAACCCAGCTTTTCATGGCACTGCTCTTTCTCACAATGGGATTCCACTGGTTTCTATTTAAACTGCATCATAAAAAGTAGCATCAAAAAGGCTTTTAACTTCTCCATCTGGGTTTCTCTGTAAGCAGAGCCTAAAACACAGGCTTAAGTGTAAGCAGTTGATGTAGGAAGCAATCCAAAGTTGCACAATGCAATAGAAGGCAGCTAGAGACAGGAGCGGAAGCCTCTCCATGGATGGGCTTTTAGAGGGCCACCGCTGTGGACCCTGTTCTCTATCCTATGGAAATATCTGAGAAGCCTTATGGAATGCATGCCATAACCTCTCTGGGAGAAGAGAGGAGGAAGTAGCTAACCATCAGGTCCTATCCCTACTTGTCAAGGTTGCTCCCCAAAAGGGTTTTATTTTCCTGTACCTGCAGGTGGACACCTGTGAGTGCCTATAGGATTTTCTAAGATCTTGCACCTGTAGGTGTCAGAGAAACCCAGACAGGAAGCAATAGGTGCTCTTAGCACTGGCTTGAGGTGAGACAGTGTTCAAATGCACCCAGGTAAGGCTGGCAGAAACCCTCCCAATACTGGTTGACACATCAGTGGGTAGACTCAGAGAAAAGGCAGAGAAAAGTCTGATACAGTCATAAGAACTTCCTTCTTTATCAAACTTTGTATTGTTTTTCTGTCCCTGCCCACCCAAAGCATTAATATTGTGCTTTTGAAGAGAAATTTAAGGTATAAAAGCATTGCCAATTGCTTGTATACATAAAGAATATTTCTGGAAGGGTACTCAAGAATAGGTGCTTCTGTGAAGGAGAATTGGAGGTCAAGAAAGATTTTCACCATATATCTTGCTGTATCTTAAATTTTGAGTCACATGAATATATTATCCATATTGCCCACTAAAAATAAACTTTGTTTCAAATATAAAAATATAAGACACATTAAATTAAAACATGTTTTAGAAATTTTGAAAATATTAAAAGCATGAAAAGTGGGGAAAATTAGTTGAGCATTAGCTGTTTTTACAGTAACACTTAAAGCTACAGAATAGTAGACAAATGCCTTTGAACTTGTAAGAGGAACACAGTTCCAACCTGGATTCACTCAAATTATCAATAAAGTATGAAAGGGGGAAAGAAACATTTTTCAGATATGCCTCCTTTCAAAAATAAATGTCCCATGAACTTTCTCAGGAAGCTACTGAGAGGTGAACTCCTCCAAAGACATATATTCCAGGAAATAGAGACCCAGCTGAAGAAAAAATAAACTAGAAAAAGGCAATCCCCCAGAAAGTGGTGAAGGGATGTGCAGCAGCCAAAGGTCCAGACTAAAGCAGCACCAAGGTCCCAGGGGAGACGTCTTCAAGAAGAGAAAATAGAGGAAACCCATATTGTGTTTGGAAGTAGTGAGAGAAATGTTAAACTTAGGATGAAGGAATTAGGGATAAATTAGTGAAGAGCGTATGAATAAATAAGTGAAAAGCAAATGAAAAGAGCGAACAATAATTAACTCCAAGATAAACCAAGAGTACTACCAAAAAGGAAATAGAATCATGGTATGTATAATGGCTCAACTGCAAATAATATTTGTTTACATGCTCATAATAATATATAAAAAGTGAATGCTGACCTAACCAAAAATCCTAAGAGGATGAGGGAAATGATAACTAACTGAAAGGGTGGCCATTCACTAAAATTGATTAACTAATTAATTAATTAAAAGACAAAATTCTTGTTTTCCTCTGTGATAAAACTATAAATAGTGTTTAAAACTAAAATAACATGCAGTTAGAACATAAACATAGTATTTGCAGATATGGAGGTAAACATTATATCAAAAGGAAAGCAACTGACGTTGTTGCACCCAGAGAACAGGATAGTAAAGGGGGAGGGAGGAAGATTGAAAGGAACTTTCATTTTATTTAATAAGCCTTACAGAACTTTCTGAATGCTTCCTTTACTTGTACATCAAACTCCAATATATATTACTTGTTAAAACTAACAGAAAGAAAATTTATATATGTAATTCCTTAACCTGAATAAAACTATTACTGTATTTACATACTTACTGCCAGCCTTTTAAAATATATTCTTATATTTTTCACTTATTTCACATGCCCATGAATTTTGTATCATGTCTTTTATTTCAAATATTTTGAGAAACTGTTTTTTACATTCTTCCCATTATTTTAATAATTGCATCAAGTTAAAATATAAATCAAACAATAGCCAAGTAATAATTACATTTATTTTGCTTAGGAGATTGTTATGGAGTGAATGTCTCCTCCCAAATTTCGTATGTTGAATCCTAATCACAAGGTGGTGGTATTAGAAGGTAGAACATTGGAAGGTGATCAGGTCATGAAGGCAGAGCCCTCATAAATGGAATTAGTGCTCTTATAAAGGGACCTGGAAAGCTCCACTGTCCCTTCAACCATGTGAGGTTACAGTGAGAAGGTCTCTATCTGTGAGGAGGCAGGCCCTCACCAGACACAAATTTGCCAATACCTTTATCTTGGACTTCCCAGCCTCTGAAACTGTGAGTAATGTCTGTTATTTCTATTTTGTTACAACAGCCCAAACACACCAAAACATAGATTTGTAGACATGAGACTTACTAAGTTTAAAAAAAAAAAGACAACATTTTTATAGTTGTTGCACACTGTTTTGCATCAAATTTTTGAAAGAACATTTAATATCTAAGGACTTTAACATTTCTTTACAGCTCACAGAAAACCCCATCTATTTGAATTTCAAATATTTCATAGTTAATATGCTCAAAAACACAGCCACAAAACAATTTCAAGAAAGTAAACCATAAAGCCTAATCAGAGAAATGCAATAAAATTAATTATATGTCTATAGTTGTTACAGAACAGATAGTATGTTTGCAAAAGAGTAAGATTTTTTAAGGTATCAAAATAGGGTTTTTTTCACTTAATTGTAACCCACTTATTCCCCAAAGAACCGACCAAGGAGAATCATCAATCTCCTTCAATAGTTCTTTCGTTTCTTATCAAAGATTCCCACTGATAGTTGTCCTGACCCAGGTCTGTGTTAAACTGCTTTCCATGCAAGAGGAAAAGAGTCTGTCCTCTACCAGGAAAATGAATAGAGGGTGACATTTGATAAATACTACAGGGATTGACTTTTCTGTCTCTATGGACAGTGTCACCCTATTATTGTGAGGCCCCAGGGTAAAAGTAGAAGCTGTGAACAACTTATGACACATCCAAATATTTAAAACTTTTGAATCATGCTAATATATTGTTAAATCAAATATGTTCCATATTCCCACATAGTTAAACATAACATCAAAACAAACTAGAAAGCCAAATTCAAGTTTAGAATTCTTAGAGTCTTCAGAACTCTGCAACAGAATATAGTCCTGAAAAAAGAGCAGACCTCAGCCCACAGCCCACCTTCCACTCCTCCTCACACCCAGACAGGCCTCACATGCACACTGTGCCCTCAAGCCAGCATGTTCAGGCTCAGACCTCCACCTCCCCAAACAGTAGCCTGGCTCCCTTTTGAGCCAAATAACAGCAGGGTCCAGCTCTGAGAGAATAAAAACAAAGACCAGGCCTGCACATGCCCTAGCAGCAGGACCAGGCTGATTAAACAGGAAATTTCTGGGAGAACCAGGCTCTGAACAGGCATCTCTCCTGTTCTGGGGAGAGGGACAAGGTCAGAAGACCAAAGCAGGTCTCTCTAAAGCACAACTTGAGAGTAGAGAACCGTCTCATTGTGGTCCGGGGATAGTACTGGCCACAGAGATGTGATTCTTACCTTTAGAGACATTTCTCTGGGTTAAAATATTGTTCTCAGAAAGTATGCATCAGGGATCTTTGCCCTTTCTTTTTAACTTTTCATGACTATGAGCACATCGTTAGGATCCATTTACCTGATTGCTTGGCTGTCACCCAGGAAATCAGAAAGAGGACTTTGAGAGAGGATGTGCAGAAGAAAGGACACTCTGAGGATCTGGGCCAGCGTGTACCTGGGCAGAATGGTGTAGCCGGAGCTCTCTGGGCTGCAGGAAAGGAAAAGAAGCTTTGACCACGGGCCCTGCCTCACTCATCTCCTTCTGACTGTCCTGGGAGATGTAAGCCTATTAAGAAAGAGAAAGAAAAAATGGTATTGGAAGAGGGGAAAACCTCCCATGCCTGTATACAGATTTTCATTTTTACATCAGCCTGTACAGCAGGTCGACCTTATATGTGAGTAAACTACGTAGCCAGTTACAGCAGTGCTTCCCAAATGGTATTTTTCCAAACCCCTAGATTTAAAGGCAATGATAGCACCAGTTCCCTTTCTATTTTTCAAGAGTATCACTACTGGAAATATTAATCTAAATAATTTCCCCAATAAAACAGAACAATTTGAGAGCCTATGAATACGAGTAAGATCAAGAGTGAATCCTGTTGCTAACGTCCCAGTTACTCAGTCATTCATCATCTAGCTAAATGCCAATCATTACCTTGAGGTTTTGACTACTATGCAGTTTTAGATGCATCCACTCTTAATCACATAGTATTGAATTTACAAATAAAGACCAATTTAAAACAAGCAGCATAGGGTTACTGCCACTGAATACATGTTAGTATAAGGAGCAAAAAAATGAAAATGAAATTATACAAAGGTGATTTTTACCCAATTAATAAGTTGCAACGATCTGTTGATAATCTCAAAAAAAAAAAAAAAAAAACCAAGATGTTTCTAAAATTTAAAAATACAATAGGATGCAATATAGTAATTATCAATTTGTCTTTGCATTTTTTGGAAATAAAGACTAATCCCACTATAAATGTGTTCTTTGAGTTAGAAAGCTTGCAGGATGCAGCCTAAAGAATTCCCTTATTTTATCTCTTAGAAATAAAATGAAAAATATATAATTTTAAGTCCAAAATACTAGAATTATAATAGTCATAAAAGCAGTTCTATCTATCTTGATACTTTAAGATAAAATTAGACTTTTATACCCAAGTAAATATATATTAACTACCTTAAGCCAGAAGTAATATATCATTTGCTAATTTGCCAATAAATTATCTTTTGTTAAAATAATTAATTTAAAGTAAATTTATCCACATGTACCACTTAAGAAGACGACAAATTTTTCTTCACATGATATAAAGTTTTTAGGATTAAATATTAAATGAACGTTATAATCTCATCTTAAATAATGTTCTTCTAAATTAAAACATTTTTACTTAAAATCATCTCTGTAGAATATCCATCAAAAATAGCAAAAATTTATTTTGATATTCTCAGGGGGATTTACCAGACTATAAGTGAATGTGAAAGGAATTCATAAATCCAAAGTATTCAGGAGACAGTGATTTATAGGGTTAATATCAGAGCTTCTAGAAACCCCAGCACTATCTGCTGGCTACAGTTTCCAAGCCATTTAACAGTGGCACAGTCTTTTGTGTTTTTTTTATTATTGTTAAATTTAATGGGGTGACATTAGTTAGCAAAAATTACATAGGTTTCAGGTGTACGATTCCACAGTGCATCATCTATATGTTGCATTATGTGCTCACCACCCAGAGTCAGTTCTCTTTGCATCACCATGTATTTGACTCCCCCTCCCTCCTTTCCCACCCTCCTTCCCTCTTACCCTCAGGTAACCACGAAACTATTGACTGTGTCCATGAGTTTTGACAGAGTCTTTTTGTCCACATTAAAGTCATATGCAGTCAGAGAGAACTGGCTTCTGTACTCTCTAAGCTTCAGTTTCTACCTTTATAAAATGAGGCTAATAGCGCCTCCTTCCCAAGATTGTTATACCCATTAAGTAAATTGACAAATGGAAGTGACCAGTACAATATTTGGCATATGGTCAGCACTCAATAAATTGCAGATAGGTGTGTGCATAACGTTCATACACGTAGATATAGATCCCTAGAAAAAGAAGCACACTAACTCGAATTCTCACTATGCTATAATTAACTGCTATCAGCAATTTTACTAAGGAGAGAGAGAGCAGCAAAAACTTAAAAGAAGATCTACTCATAGAAAGGAAAAGGCATAAAAAGTAAAGACGAAACAAGCCAAAAACATACTTTTGCCTAAGTATAAACAAAATATCTGCAAGTCACATAAATGCACTTGCCTCTCTCTGAACCAGCATGCACCCAGGAAGCAGTCTAAAGTAGTAAGACATGAGAAGGAAGGATGAGTCAGAACCAAGTTCCAGAAAGTTGCTGCCGTGTAATAAAATCAACAACTAACTACAACTAACTAAATACAGTCACAGAGCCACAGTATGATGTGGCTGAAAGGGACCCAGAAGACTACCTCACCAGCTCCAGCATGGTGCGAAAGACAAAAATGAAGAGCCTAGGTGGCCTGTTAAGGTCACACCCGATTAGAATGAAAGACCAACGTTGAATTAGGATTTCCAGTTCAGTGTCCTTTCTAGTTTGCAAAAAAGGAAGGAATGAAGGGAAAGAGGAAGGAAGGGAGGGAGGGAGGAAAAGCTTATGTGTCAGGAAAGAAGGGGACTGTCATGGGACAGTTTCTGGAACGGGCAAGGCAAAGGTTTCTAACACTGGAAACGGTGTGTGCTTGGCTAGCAATAAATTCCCGGGTTGTCAAAGCAGAAAGATGTTCCCCTAAGAACAGAAATTCTTCCTCCTACAGAAGGCTGCCGCATTCTTCCTCCTACAGAAGGCAGCTAGAGCAAGACCCATGCTGCCAAAACGACCACTGCTTTTAGGTACATTTTCCACCTACCTTTTAGAATGGAAATGAGCCCAGATCCCTTCCTCGGAAGAGTTAAGCACAGAATCATCACTCAAATGGAGCAAGCAGCTTGCAGAATGGTACAATGAGTTAGTCCCCAGTAAATAGATTGAACATTATCACTCTACTTCATACCCTCAATGGAACTCCATCCCATGAATGGAATGGTATATTATAACTGGCGTAAAATAGGCCACCACTTTAGTTACAACACAGGATTGTCCAAATAAACAAGCATTAATCATGTACATTATGTAGAACATAATGCATCTGAGAGCTTCCAAAAGCAGCTCCAAATGAACTCGACCAAATTATACCATCTGACAGCTGTTCCGTGACCTGTGGGAAATGAGTTGGTGGTCTCAGTCCAGTTCCTAGTGGACAGGTGTCTAAAGCACAAAAACTACCCTCACAATTGGGCCTAATTAGCAACCTGGTTGTTACAGCCGCAGTAAAACCTGGAGTCCATGTCATCACCATGCTGTTGAAGGCTTGTCTCGACATCAGGTGGCATGCGCTGAAGGCTTAGTGCAGAAACACTCACAATGGTGCCTGCACAGAATGTCGTTGCTTCAGGAGAAACAGAGCTGTGTCCAGGACGGGCTCTCTGCCTCTCACCTGACTCTCCCAAAGCAAAGATGTCAGAGACAGGGATGGAGTTCTGGGCGCTGTTTGAATCCACAGAATGAGCATGTTTATACCAAAAGTGCTGTGAACACCCATCTTTCATCAGAGCAATAGAATCATCTATCAAGCACAAAAGTTAGATTTCCCTGGATTCCCAACCATTTCCCAAAATCTTTCTCTTCATTTCATTGGCTTAACTGAAACCTGCCTGCTTCTGAGGACTCGACCTCCCCAGCAGCCCTCCTAAGCATGCAGCAGGCACCTCTGCACCAGGTAATGGGGAAGTGTTCTTCCTAAATGTCACTTCCAGGCCATGCGTCCCCCGCTCTTGCAAACTCCTTTTCCTCTGACACCCAAAGCAGTCAGCTCTGCTCCTATCTGTTGACCTTTCATTAATCCTCTTGTTCTGAAAAGATGCTATCTCCTGCCTTACAGTTTCCCCCTCTTACCCTCAGTGCTGATATCATCAGTGGTGATTTCAACACCAACTTAGGTGAACCACCAGCACTCTGGCTCCTTAAGTTTCTTGTCTTTCTCATCCTAATAATCTTTTTCTCCTCAACACCACAGCCATCCATTCCCATGGCTATTCTCCAGACCTGTCACTACCAGAAACGGCAGCACCTCCAAAACTCTCAATTCAAATATGACCCTCTTGGACCACAACCAGTCATTCCCAGCTCATTTTGTCACAGAGCCCCTTTTCACAGCTCTCCTGCTTTTCCACAGCTTTCTCACTGTTATGGACTCTGCCTCATTTCTCTTTTCTCATGTCATTATTGGTACCTCCTTTTCCCTTTAATGTCCAATCAAACATCAAGTCCTGCCAACTTTATCTCCAAATTATATTCACTTATTTATTATTCACCATTATATCCCTATGTCTCCCTCACAATATAGACTCAATAATATTTGCTAAATGAGTGAAGCATTAAAAATAAATGCTGGGGAGTTTCCCTTCTACTTAAGACAGAGAAGCACAAGACAAGGTCACTCTCACAATGACAGTGAAAAAAAATGGATTATTCACAAAATCATAACTTTTATTGCTTCAGCAGAGAGCTGAAGTTGCAAACAAGGAAAATAAACTGAACGCCAAAGAACAAAACCAACAAATAGAAATAGAGCATTTATACTGTTTTACCTTTGGCAGACTATAGGAGAGAGAAATGTCTGCCACAGAGGTAGATAAGAACTCAGCTAAAATGTTTATTCATAAGCCAAATGTGGGTTAGCATGACAGTGTGGTTAGGTAGGAGCTCCAGATACAAGGAGAGTTTGCTTTTATGTGTAAGATTTTTCCACAGGACTCCACCAGGTATTATACTTATAAGAAAGCTTGGGGGACATGATAGGAAAGTGGAGACGGCCCCCATCAGTAGAGCAGATGTAAAGGAGATGATTATCCAGAAACTCTCTCCCACCCAGGACCAACCAGAGGTATAAGACAGAGTTTGGCTTTCAAAGGAAGACCAGGAATATGAGAAAACATGAAACCTGTGTCCCAAGCCCACAGAGCCTGCTAAGACTAAGGCTGGGACAACAGATAACACTCCAGTAACCCGAACACAAGTATAACACTAAATAACAAGCGTCATCGGTCTACCATTAGGGAAGCGGTAAAAGGTTGGAGAGTGTGCCCTCTATGTTGTAGAGTGGCTGAAAGCTAAAGGGTGAAAAAGAAACACTGATTATTTTTAAACCAACCCAATCCCCATTCTGTGCACAAGGAAACAACTGCCAAACACTGGAGGAATTTAAGCTTGTAGTTCATTGAAGGTGGCAACAAAACCCAAAACTATCTCTACTTTTGACTAGAGTAACTCAACCCCATACTAACAGTTTGACAGAAAAAGAGTCATATCCATTTTTTTGGCAAAAATGCCAGTTACTCTAGTCTTCTATTTGTGTCTACACACAATGTCTAGCAAACAAAAACACCAAAACAAACATAAACTCAAGGGGGGAAAGCAGCCTATTGTCAAGAAACAAAGCAATCAACAGACCCCCAACTCAAGGATGATCCAGATTTTAAAATACTTTCAAATAACTATGATTAGTTTTTTAACAGTTCTAGTGTGAGAAGAGAACATATTCATAAAGAGGTTGAAATTTCAGCACAGAGGTGAAAACTGTAAGAAAAAAAGTCAAATGAAAAGGATAGAAATAAAAACATGGCATTCAAGATGAGGAATATCCTCAATAAATTAATCAACAGCCCAAACAGAGCTGGAGGAGAAAAGAATTGGCGAACTCGGATATAGATTAATGGCAAGTATTTAAACTGGAGAGAGAAAGAGAGAGTGAGAGAGAGAGAGAGAGAGAGAGAGAGAGAGAAGCAACCAAGTACTGTGGGACAATATGAAATGTTCTAACATACATTTTTTGAGAGTTCCAAAAGGAAAAGAGAGAAAGAATAGGGAAGAAAAAATACGTGAAAAGATAATGACTGAAGGGGTAGCATGAAGGAGTTCTATTTGGTGATGAACCAGTTCTGTATCCTAATTGTAATGTTGGTTACATAAATCTATACATGTCATGAAATGTGATAGAAATACACAGCAAGAAGGAGTGTAAAACTGGCAGAATTCAAATAATATCTGCAGCATATTTGAGAGGATTATACCAATGTCAATTTCCCAGTTTTGATAGTACTGTGGTTATTTAGCATGTTATCACTGAAGGAAGCTATCTGAAGGATACATGAGAAATCACCAATATTTTGCAACTTCTTGTGAGTCTAAAATTATTTCAAAAAAATGTTTTTAAGATAATGGCCAAGAGTTCCCTGGTAGTGTAGTTGCTAAGGCTTTGGTGCTGTCAATGCTGCAGCCTGGGTTCGATTCCCAGTCAGGGAACTACCCACATACAAAAAAAAAATAGATAATGGCCAAAATTTTACAAAAATAATGAGGAAAACAAATGACCAATACAATAAAACCAGAGAATTTCAAGCTATATGAATAACACTACACACACACACACACACACACACACACACTTACTACTGAAAACAAAAGACAAAAAGGCAAAAAAAAGCAGGATGCAGTTGAACACTCTTAACTATTTAAGGGCTGTTTTGTTTTTTCTTTATACTCAATTTGGTGTTAGCTAACTGATTTGTTTTTCTAGAAGTATTAAAATTTAGTTAAAGCAAAAAAAAAAAAAAAGAAGAGAAAAACCAAAATGTACGTAGAGAAGAACAAAAATGAGAATTACAGAAGACTTCTTATTAAAAATTATGCAAGTCATCAACTACAGAGAAACCTCTTTAAAAATACAGAAAGAAAAAAAAATCAATCTAGAATTCTAGACACAAACAGAATCTTTCAAAATTGAAGATGAAATAAATTTTTTTCATACAAATGAAACCTACAAAATTCACTGATAGTCTTTCTACACTACAAGAAATGTTAAAGAAAGTTCTTTAGTCAAAAATAATATTACAAAATAATAATAATAATATAACAAACAGAAACTTGTATTTACAAAAATAAACGAAAAGCCTAGAAATGGCATACATAAAGGCAAATGTAGTATTCATTGTTTTCTTGTTTTTATTAGTATAAAATATAATTTACTATCAAAGCAACAATAGTTACAATGTATTGTGGGCATTATAACATTTGTAGAAGTAAAATGCATTACATCTATAGTACACAATAAGGGAGAGAGAAAAATGAAGTTTACTGTTAAAAGATTCTTATTTTATACATTGTACTACATTATTTGAACATAGACTATTATACGTTAAAAATGCATATTGTAAATCACAGGGATACCACTATTTAAAAAAATAGATAATTAGTAAGCCAATGGAAAGGATAAAATGGAGCCATAAAAGAAGGTAGGAAAAGAAAAAAAAGATGAGGAGATTAGAAAAGAACTACAACATAATATGTTTAAGTCTAACTTGTATGTATTTTAATTAAATGTAAAAGATCTATACACTCTAAGTAAAATACAGAGATTGTCATATTGGACTTAAAAAGTAAGACATGCTATCTATAAGAAGACTACAAATAGCTATATCTATAAGAAGACATAAATAGCTTAAAAGTAAAGGAATCCAAAAGAATATTCCAAGCAAATACATCAAAAGAAAGATGTGTGGCTATATTTATATCAATGGTTAAGTAGATTTCAAAACAAATAATACTACAAATTTTTTGCAAACTGAATCCAGCTACACATGCAACAGATACCCCATCATGCACAAGTGGGGTTTATCTCAGGTATGCAAGTTAGGTCCAGGTTAGAAAGTCTATCAATGCAATTCACGCTATCAACGTATTACAAAGTAAAAATCAATACAGGAAAATATTTGACAAAATTCAATGTCATTGCATGACAAAAACTCTCAGCAAACTAAACATAGAAGGAAACTTTCTCAACCGGATAAAGGGCATTTACAAAAATTCATAGTTAACATCAAACTTAATGGCAAAATAGAGAATAGTTTTCGGCTAAGATCCAGAACAAGGTACAAAATTTTTGCTCTCACCACTTTTACTCAACATTGTACTGAAAGTCCTACGCAGTGCATTAAGACAAGAAAAAGGAAAATGCTATACAGATTGGGAAGAAATAAGTAAAACAGTCTTCATTCACAATATCATAATTGTCTATATAGCAAAATCCCAAAGGCCCTAGAACTAAAAGATTCCGGATATAAAGGTCAATATTCAAAACTCAACTGCATCTCTATGTACATGGTTAATGAAATAGTAAAATGAATTTCTAAGTACCTACAGCATCAAAAATCATGGAATACCTAAGGGTAAATCCAATAAAATACATACAAGATTTCTCGGCTGAAAACTGTAAAACACGGAAGAAGCAAATTACCTAAATTTTTTTTAAAAAAATGAGAGCTATCTGGGTTCATAGATCAAAAGATGCAAGGTTGTTAAAATGTCCATTTTCCCAATTTTGATCTATAGATTCAATATAATCTCAATCAAAATTCAAGAAGTTTTTATGTAGAAATTGATGAGATGGTTCTAAACTTATATGCAAAAAAATATATAGAATATCCAAACAATTGTGAAAAATAAGAACTAAAAACAGTCAAATTTTCATTGCTCTCACTGAGCCGTGAAAAGCTGATTATCTTGTGTTATCAAAGAAATGTCTGAAAATTATAGCAAAATAAGATTGTGCAGAGAATTTGCAGTCAATTGTAATTGACAGTACATTGAGCTTAGCAATACCAGATAAAAGTGTAAGTATATGCCACCACGCTCATCCTGCCTTCAGCAATCATAACAATAACTTCCAAAATCATTTTTTCCTGTTGCATCTATAAACAATGAACATCTCTTTGTTAAACTCTAATTGCTCTTCTTACACAGCTGTGCCACTGTGCAGCTTAAGAAAGAGGGCCCAAGTGTTAAGCCAGTTATTAATACAATAATGCCATAACAAACTGAAAAGGCCTGGGGAGTTCAAGAAAAACAGGTCACCCCCACATCCTTTTAGAAAACCAAACCATAGACTATATCTCAAATGCTGAGTTTCTCCATTCTTTTCTCTTACACATGAATCTGTATTGGGAGGCACAAGAATGTACAGGTTAAGAGAACGGTCTCTTGAGCTCTGCCACATGCGTCTGAATTCCAGCTTTTCCACTGACAGCTGTGAGACTGGGGCATGTTACACAACCTCTCGATGACTCAGTTTCCTTGTCTATAAAATAGGGCTAGTAGAATTTCAGAATACCGTGAGGATTACATGGCTCAACACCAAAAAGAGCTTAGGAAAGAACTGTGCATATATTAAATGTTCAATATGTAATAGATAAACAATATATATTGTTTTTATTTATTGTTGTATACCTTCCCTTTACCAGTTTGTTTTGTTTTTCAAATTTTTAACTCACATCCTCAATGATTAGCAAGGCTGAGCAGTAGTATTCAATCCCACACAAACTACCCATTAGAACTCCAACATCACTATGGCTAAAGCAAAAGAAAACGTTTTATATTCTGAGAAATAATTGCAAAGTGCTGGCAATATTCACTGAAAATCTCAAGTCAGTACTAAACCTCAGAGTTTTTCACCCTTCACAGTGATACAATACAGAATGACAACATTCCTATTCCTTTCTACTTGAGAAACTCCAAAAACTGTTTGTCCCAAAAATATCTTGACATGTTGGAAGTTTTCAGCTTCAGGAAATGAAATGTTCTACAGTGGAGAACTAAGATATCTACAAATTTGACCTGAAATTACTTCAGTAAGTATAGAAGAGAAATACTCTTCAACGAGAAAAGTCTGGGATAAAAGTGCTCCTATATATTTTAACCCACATTTAATCTCTACCTGTATGCCCCACAATTATACAATTTATTTGGCAAATCCAGTAATCAACAATATAGTTTCCACACTGAATCAGTTAAGCTATCTCTGTGTGCTAGTTACTGAATTCCTGACCAATAGTGGGTTAACAATAAACACATTTTATGTTCCATTAAAAGGCTATAAGAAGGTGACTTACTCCTTCCTCACCTTCTGTCACCCTCAGTAGGCATTTCTGTCTGCAGGCTTGTAGCCTCATGGCCACAAGATGGCTACCTCAGCTCCAGACTATGACTCACATAACATATTCAAAAGGAGGGAAGGGAAAGAGCCTCTCCTTAGGCATTTCTCTATCTTTTCCTGGCTCACCCTTCACCCCAGACCAGCAGACTTAATCTTGCATCTTGTTTTGGCCAGAACTGAATTATATGGCTACTCTTACCTGCAAAAAAAAAAATATGGGAAAGTAAATGTCTGGTCTTCTTAGACTTTTTCACGGGAGGAGGAAAAGAAGGAAAGAAAATGGCTATTGAGTATGCAATATTAGCATCTACCACTCATGCTTATAACTTCCTTGACTTTCCATCTGGAAAACTCTTAATCATACTTTAAAACACAGCACATCTGTTACTTTCTTGATCAACCTCCTCTGACCCTGTCCTAGTCAGTGTTGAGTGTTTATTCCTTAGTGATGTGACATTTCTGTGTACATGTGTACGTGAATGTGTGCCACTTTGCACAATGTCATTAATATTTGTTTCCCACTATAGTGTAAACCTCTGGAATGGGAAACATATATCTTAACGATTTCACCCCAAATGTCCATGAGAATATGATTGAAAAAATAATTAGACCGTTACTTAAAATAAAATGATGACACTATTCCCAAATGATTGCACATATATTGTGCTAGATTAGGCATATAAAATCACCAAATAATTCTATGAAAAAATGAAAGAAACTAAATATAAAGGTAAAATGATTGTGTTGATCATCACCCAGGTAACTAGAATCACTCTTTTCCAGTGGGTTTTGTCTGGAATAACAGACAAAAGAGAACATCTGGCATCAACCCTGACTCTACCACAGGAACAGGGCTTTTCAGAAATCCAGAATGTGGACTGCATGACCCTAATAATGTCTGGATAGATAACACAGGCTTCTGTCCCTGATGTCTTGGAGAAAGAATAGTAACACTCCTGGAGCCCTAAAAACAATGACCAACCCATTATCACAAAGAATCCAGGATTCCCTCTAGATCTGGGGCAGGAAAAGGCATGATAAGCCTGAAATCTCTTGTCCTACCAAAGAGAACAGAAGCTGTCAAAGACCACTATGTGGAGTTCCCTGATGGTGTAGTGGCTTAAGGCTTCGGCGCTGGCGCTGTCAGTGCTGTGGCCTGGGTTCGATTCCCAGCCAGGGAGCTACCCACATACCAAAAAGCAAAAACAAAAAAACAAAAAAAAAAAAAAAAAAAAAAAAAAGACCACTATGGTCATGTCAAAAAAAAATCCTGGAGGAGGACAAGATGGCTACCAGAGAGGAGGTCCCTAAAGCCTCTCCCAGAAAACACAATTGGATGGCCACCCAGGAGCCAAGAAAGAGGACCTTTGGTAACAAAAAAAGGCAGCTGAGACATCCACGCATCGCAAGTAAACACCTAAAAGTTGGAGAGAAAGGGGCGAGCGGGAGAGAGGGGAGGAAGCAGAGACGGATTGCAACAGGACCCGATCGTGGCTGACTGCAGTACATGGGAGGGGAGAAGCCAAGGGGCGACAAGAGGAAAAGCCCTAGCAAAGCGGCAGAACAGTGGGAGTCCGTGAGGAGCTGGGCTGAGGAGCTGGAATTTGGAGCGGCGAGTTGGGGACAGACCTTGGAAGCCAGTGTCTGGAACTCTTGAGTGGTAGCAGGGCTGAGCGAGGACTCTGAACTGCAGAGACGACATCTTGGCTCTAGGCTCCCTTGGGACCCAGAGCGCAGGCGCGTGGGGCTTCTGCACAGGGCTGCGGTTCCTGGTCCCGCCCGCTACGGGAGTGAGCCAGCTGCCCCGTGGACAATGCACGGCCCCTACACAGACGGGGATGTGGCTCCCATTCTCCTGCTGCGGAGGCGGACCGGCTGCTGCACAGGCAGCGCACAGCCCCTACACAGACGGTGCTGCGGTTCCTGGTCCCGCCTGCTGTAGGGACGAACCGGCTGCTGCGCGGGCAATGCACAGCCCCTACACAGAGGGGGCTGCGGTTCCTGGTCCCGACCCGCTGCGGAGGCGCGCCAGTTGCTGGCGACATGCACGGCTCCAGCACCGGGCTGCGGCTCCCGTTCCCAGCCCACTGCAGAGGCGGGCCAGCTGCCTTCCTATCACAGGGTCAGACCCACAGCTTCGGACTTGTGTGCATGCCTGCTCACACTCCCCTGGGTCCTAAAAGCAGGGCGAGCCCGCAGAATCTGCCCCAACATTTTACCACGGAAGCAGGCCCGGGAAGAAAGGTAGATTTGATAGCATTTGCCCCAGCCAGCAGGAGCAGCCTGGACCCACATCACCCAGCTTCCCCAGCATAGGGCAGAAGGTGGAGCTATCCCAGTGTGCCTTTTGTTGGCCTCTCCCCTTTCCTACAACCTCCCCAACCAACTATCTAACTACAGGAAGTGGAGGGACCATGATAGATGTGCACTGCCTCCAAACGTAGCAGGAGACCAGAAATAAGAAATAAACAACCCCTCTCTCTCCCAAAACTTGCCCCCCTCTGAACCACCTCGTGTCTGCGCTACAGCAAGACACCACAAAAGTACCAATCTGGGCTCCTGGGTACTACTGAACATAATGCCCTCATGTCAAAGAGGAAGAACCCAGCAGACAGGATGAATTCCTTAAAAACTAAAACTCCTCAGAAAGAACAGGAAATTTATCAAGACAGCTTGTTAGATCTAGAAGTTTCTGAATTAAGTGACAGAGAATTTAAAGTAGCCATGCTAAAGGCTGTGAGAGAAATGAAAACATACTGGCAGAGCACCATGGCTGACATAAATAACATAAAAAAGGACATGAATGACATAAAAAAGGAACTCCATGAACAGAAGGAACAATTTAACAAAGAAATTCAAAACATAAGGAAGATTGAGATGGAAATGTGAGAGGTAAATAATACAATAAAAGAAGTGAGAAATGAAATAACTGCCATAGGAAACAGGGCCAACCAGACGGAGGAAAGAATTAGTGATATCAAAGATCAAAACAGCTCAGAAAGAGGAAGAGAGGGAATATAGAACCAAAAGGATTGAAAGAACTCTACAAGAACTATCTGACTCCATGAGACAAAACAACATCAGGATAATAGGAATAGAAGAAGGGGTAGAGCATTCTACAGAGAGCATACTCAAACAAATAGTAGATGAGAACTTTCCAAACCTATGGAAAGATCTGGAACCCCA
>PVJL010006891.1:0-85267 GCA_004026885.1 Lyroderma lyra | reverse complement strand
TGCTCCTTTATCGAAAATTATTTGTCCATATATTTGTGGGTTTATTTCTGGGTTTTCAGTTCTATTCCATTGGTCTCTATTTCTGTTCCTCTGCCAGTACCAAGCTGTTTTGACTATTGATGCTTTGTAATATAAATAGAAGTCAGGAAGTGTAATGCCACCAGCCTGATTCTTTTTATGTAGTATTGCTTTGGCAATTAGAGGTCTTTTATGGTTCCATATAAATCTAATAATTCTTTTATGTATTTCAGGAAAGTACGATTGTGGGATTTTGATGGGTATTGCATTAAATCTGTAGATTACCTTGGGCAGAAGGGCCATTTTAACAATGTTAAGTCTTCCTATCCATGAACAGGGGATATTTTTCCACCTCTTAAAGTCTGTTTCAATTTCTTTCAAAAGTGTCTTATAGTTCTTCTGTATAAGTCTGTCACGTTCTTTGTTAAGTTAATTCCCAGGTATTTCATTCTTTTTGTTGTGCTAGCAAAAGGAATTGACTCCCTCATTTCTTTTGCTGTGGATTTGTTGTTTGTATAAAGGAATGCTATTGATTTTTGTACATTTATTTTGTATCCTGCAACTTTACTATATTCGTTAATTGTTTCTAATAGTTTCCTGATGGAATCTTTGGAATGTTTATATAAAGGATCATGTCATCCGCAAATAGTGACAATTTGACCTCTTTTTTCCCCATTTGGATACTTTTGATTCCTTTCTCTTGCCTGATTGCTGTGGCTAGAACTTCCAGTACTATATTAAATAACAGTGGTGACAGGGGCATCCCTGTCTTGCTCCTGATTTTAGGGGAGTAGGTTTCAGCTTTTCCCCATTCAGTATGATGTTAGCCGAGGGTCTCTCATATATGGCCTTTATTATGTTGAGATACTTTCCTTCTATACCTATTTTATTTAGTGTTTTGATCATTAATGGATGTTGTACCTTGTCGAAAGATTTTTCTGAGTCAATTAAAATGACCATATGGTCTTTATCTTTGATTTTGTTTATGTGGTGTATCACAATGATTGATTTTCATATGTTGAACCATCCTTGAGCTCCCGGGATGAATCCCACTTGATCATGATGTATGGTCTTTTTGATGCATTGTTGTATTCTGTTTGCTAATATTTTGTTCAGGTTTCTTGCATCTGTGTTCATCAGAGATATTGGTCTATAGTTGTCATTTTTTGTGTTGTCTTTGCCAGGCTTTGGTATTAGAGTAATGTTGGCCTCATAGAATGAGTTAGGAAGTGTTGCTTCCTCTTCAATTTTTTGGAAGAGTCTGAGGAGAATAGGCGTTAATTCTTCTTTGAATGCTTGGTAGTACTCGTTGGTGAAATCATCTTGTCCAAGGCTTTTGCCTTTAGGGAGATTATGTATAGTCATTTCAATCTCATTGCTATTGATTGGTCTATTTAGATTATCCAGTTCTTCTTGGTTCAGTCTTGGTAGGCAGTAAGTTTCTAGGAACTTGTCCATTTATTTCTTCTAGATTGTTAAATTTTGTGGAATAAAGTCTTTCATAATATTTTCTTATAATCCTTTGTATTTCTGTGGTATCAGTGGTAATTTCTCCCCTTTCATTTCTAATTTTGGATATTTGTATTCTTTCCTTGTGTCCGTTGATTAGTCTCGCCAGGGGTTTGTCAATTTTGTTGATTTTCTCAAAGAACCAGCTCTTCGTAATATTAATTTTTTCTATTGTTTTTCTGTTCTCTAATTGGTTTAGCTCTGCTTTAATTTTCACTATTTCTTTCCTTCTGCTGACTTTGGGTTTTGTCTGCTCTTCTTTTTCTAGTTCTTTAAGATGGGATGCTAAGATGTTTGCTTGTGATTTTTCTTGTTTCTTAAGATAGGCCTGTAATGATATAAATTTCCCTCTTATTACCGCTTTTGCTGTGTCCCAATAATTCTGATACGTTGTATTTTCATTGTCAATAGTTTATATATAATTTTTAATCTCATCTTTTATTTGTTCTTTTATCCAGTCCTTTTTTAATAAGCTGTCGTTTAATCTCCATGTATATGTATTTTTTTCTGCTTTCCTTTTACAGTTGATCTCCAATTTCAAAGCTTTGTGATCTGAGAATACACTTGGTATGATTTCGATCTTCTTGAATTTGCTGAGGCTACTTTTGTGTCCCAGCATGTGGTCTATTCTTGAGAATGTTCCATGTGCACTAGAAAAGAAGGTGTAGTCTCTTTTTGCTGGATGAAGTGTCCTGTAAATGTCACTGATGTCCAAGTGCTGTAATGTGTCGTTTAGAGCTGTTATTTCTTTATTTATTTTCTCTTTGGATGATCTGTCCATGGCTGTTAGCGAGCTGTTTAAGTCCCCCACTATGATTGCGTATTCATGAGTTTCTCTTTTCAAGTCTGTTAGTAGTTGTTTTGTATATTTTGGTGCATTCTGATTGGGAGCATATATGTTGATTAGTGTCCACTCTTCTTGTTGTTGCATTTTGCCTTTTATCATTATGTAATGCCCATTCTTGTCTTTTACTATCTTTTTTAACCTGAAGTTTATTTCATTAGCTATCAGTATGGCAACTCTTGCTTTTCTCTGGTTACCATTTGCTTGGAGTATTGTATCCCATCCTTTCACTCTGAGTCTGTGTTTGTCCTTACAGCTGAGGTGTGTTTCTTGGAGACAGCATATAGATGCATTCTGTTTTTTAATCCAGTCTGCTACTCTGTGTCTTTTTATTGGTGAGTTCAGTCCATTAACATTTAGAGTGATGATCGATATGTGAGGATTTCCTGTGGCCATTACTTATTTCTTTCTTTGTTTTTGTTTGTTTGTTTATTTTTGTTTCTTTCTTGTTGCCCCAACTTTGTTCCATTTTTCCTCATGTTTTGTTTCAGGCTGAAGAGCCTCCTTCAGTATTTCTTGGAGTGCTGGCCTCGTGCTCGCAAATTCCCTCAGCTTCTGTTTCTCTGAGAAGGTCTTTATTCCACCTTCATATCTGAAAGATAATTTTGCTGGATAATTTATTCTTGGCTCTCTTTTAAATTTTTGAATATTGGATTCCACTCTTTCCTGTCTTGTGGAGTTTCTGCTGAGAAATTTGATGCCAGCCTGATGGGTTTTCCTCTAAAGTTTATAGTTCTTTTTTCCCTGGCTGCCTTGAGAATTGTCTCTTTGTCTTTAGTTTTGGACATTTTTAGTACCATGTGTCTTGGAGAAGATCTGTTAGGGCCCAGGTATTTGGGGACCTGTTTTCTTCTTGAACTTGGGTTTCCAGATTTTTCCATAGGTTTGGAAAGTTCTCGTCTACGATTTGTTTGAGTATGCTCTGTGTAGATTGATCTGCCCCCTCTTCTCTTCCTATTATCTTGATGTTGTTCTTTCTCATGGAGTGGGATAATTCTTGTAGAGTTCTTTCAATCCTTTTGGTTCTATATTCCCTCTCTTCCTCTTTCTGAGCTGCTTCCATGTTCTGATCTTCGCTATCACTAATTATTTCTTCCATCTGGCTGGTCCGGTTTCCTATGGAGTTATTTCATTTCTCACTTTTTTTATCGTATTGTTTATTTCTCATGTATCTGTCTCAACCTTTCTTATGTTTTGAATTTCTTTGTTAAATTGTTCTTTTTGTTCACAGAGTTCCTTTTTTATGTCGTTTATATCCTTTTTTTTATATTATTTATCTCACCTATGGTGTTCTGCCAATAGGTTTTCATTTCTCTCATAGCCTTTAGAATGGCTGCTTTTAATCCTCTTTCAGTTAAATCATACCCTTCCAGTTCTGACAAGCTGTCTTCTGGGTAAATTTCATGTTCTTTCTGAGGAGTTTTCATTTTTCAGGAGTTCATCCTGTCCACTGGGTTCTTCTTCTTTGACATGAGGGCTTTATGTTTAGTGCCCAGATTATTGTTTTTGTGGTGTCTTGCTGTAGGGCAAACACTAGGTGGCACTGGGGGTCAAGTTTTGGGGGAGAGGGGGGTGTTCGTTTCTTGTTTCTGATCTCCTGCTTCGTTTGGAGGCTATGCGCATATATCCTGGGGAGAGGCCAACAAAAGGCACTCCAAGGGTGGCTCTGCCTTCTGCCCTTTGCTGGGAAAGCTGTTCTGAGGCTTGTTTCTGCTGGCTCAGGTGAATGCTATCAAAGCAGTCCTTCTTCCCAGCCCTGATTTAGCATCTGGCTGTCTAAGGGCTCACACTGCCTTCAGAACCCTGGGGTGCACAAGGAAATGCACGCTCCCTAAGTCCAAAGCTGTGGGCATAGCCTGAGACAGCAAGTTCGACTTTTCAGTGGGCTGGGAACAGGAACTGCAGCCCTGTGTAGGTCTCCAGGGGGCTTAGAGCTGGGGTGTCATCTTGTAGTTCAGAGGCCTCTCTCAGCCTTTCTACCACTCAAATTTCCAGAGGATGGTTCCCAAACTCTGTCCCCAGCATGCAGGTCCAAAGCCCAGCTCCCACATGGCCTCTCCCCTCCCCTGAACTGCACCACTCCGAATAGTCAGCAGCGATTGTGTTCTGTTGCAGTCCCTAATAGTCAGCAGCGATTGTATTCTGTCCCTGCTCCCTTCCCTCTCCCCAACTCGCCCCCTTCTCGCCAACCTTCAGGTGTTTACTTGCAATTTGTGGGTTTCTCAGCAGCCATTTTGTCACTCAGGTTCCTCTCTCTTGGCTCCTGGACGGCCATTCAATTGTGTTTTCTGGGAGAGGCTTTAGGGACCTCCTCTCCAGTCACCATCTTGCCTTCTAACTTTAATTTTTATTTTTTTATATTTAGGTACTTGATTTTGTATTATGAAGAAATATTAGCATGAATTTGAACATAATTTGGTATAAGACATTTTATGTAACACTTAACTTATGGGCATAAAATTTTTTAAAACATTTATATACCTTATTTGGCAGGGTATAATGAGAAAATTTTTGCCCTAATTTGTGGGGGAAACATAACTATGTGCATTATACATGAGTAGTACTAATTTTATATCTATATAAAAGTTTTTAAATTATTTTATTTATGCTGAGTTAAAATTGTAACTCTAGAAATCAACACCATTATCCATAAGCAAAATAATACCCTTGAATATGATAATCAGTTTTGATGAAGTTACAACAAAATTGCAATGAAAGCAATTTTGGCCAACAATTCAACAGAATGAAATAAAGAGCAAAGTACAGTTTTCTACAGAATAAGTGACTCTGACTTGATAAGATAGGTGATGTGGACTTTATTACTACTGGGTGAATAGCACATTAATTTTTGTATACTTTAGGCAAGAGTGTGCAATCTAAGTGAGAGCTCTCCAAAAATTATTGGAAAATATCTTGGCAAATGTGAAAATGATTAATGTACACACTAAGTTTTATGCTAACAGTTATTAATTATCTTTAAGAGCATGGAAACAGGGCTGCCAAGAAACACTTTGGAACTCCTCCGAGAAAAAGTGTATCAGATAGTTGAGGCAACAAGAATGAAAGCTTCTTCAGATGCAAAGACAAAAGAAAACAATGTGAGGGAAACCTCCAAAATGACTGGAGGTGGAACAGGAGGTGAAGACCAGGATTCCAGAGCAGAGTCAAGGTGAGACCTCTGTTTTGACCGAGGTCATAAAAGAAGAGGGTAAAATATATACATGAGAAACAGTAATTGATTTCTCAAGGACACCTAAATGTTGCTTTAACTTTATGAAAACAGAAGATTTGAGCATGAGGAAATGAATGAAACTTCCATCAAAACTTCCAGCAGTGTATAAGAATCAAGTTTTGGAATTTCATTCTTATGTTGTCAATCTTCGAAAGATTTCCAACTTTGAGCTGTCTCAAATTGCCAATGTGGATGAGGTCACATTCATTTGATGTGCCATCTGAGAAAACTGTGTATGTCAAGGGAGTAAAGACTGTGGCTATTAAAAGTAGTGGACATGAGAAAACAGATTTCACTACTGTTCCAGCCTTTTGGGCAGATGGGACAAAGCTACCACCTATGATCATCTTTAAAAGAGAAATATTTCCAAAAGAAAAGATTTTGATTGGAGTTATTGTACACATGCATGGAACAAATCAATGAATGAAGAAGGCTTGGAATCTTGTTTAATCAAGTCTGGTCATAAAGGCTGGAGGATTACTAAAAAATACTTGTTGGCTTGTTTTTTATCACTTCAAAGACAATGTCACACAAAGTGCAAAAGGAATCACAGTGGACTTGAAAGTCCATTTAGTTGTGAAAGCTGGTGGAGTAACTAGCCAACTGTAACTTTTTGATGTGTCAGCAAACAAGCCCATTAAGAACCTAATGAAAAATGAGTGGATATCATGGATGTAGTAAGCAGGTAATGATTTAACTCCTACAGCCAGAAAAAAACAAAACAAAACTATGCATTTCCCAGGTTTGTGGTTAATCCTAAGATCATGAAATAGGGTCAAGAAGAAAATGGTTGTGAAGTCATTAAAACATGTGGCATTAGCAATGAAATGTACAGAACTGAGGACAATGAAGTTTATTGAGATGAGAAAAGTAACACCTCAGAAGACACCAGTAATGTAGAAATTGTATAAGATGATACTATTGATATTGACCGTGATGAAAAAAGTTCTTGGCTTTGTAGAATGCATAAATATCATAAATTTTTCACTGGTACATAAATTTTGTGTACCTTGTATCTATTCTTGTATTTTTTAACTTGTATCTGTTCTTCTGTTTTCTAATGATTTGCTACATAAAATATTTTGTACCATAATATTAAAAAGATGCTAAATATTTTTTACAATATATAAAACAAGTACCTAAATATAAATAAATAAACAATAGAATTAAACCATTAAAATGCAAAAAATAATTTTCTTGAAAGTTTGGGCCAACAGCTTGAGTTTGTATTTTATATGGGAAAATATGGGATATCCTTATTAATTTTTGTCTGCTTGATTTACTAATTGGTAAGGGATGTATGTTTGAACATTTTTCTATTTGTGAATTTCTTCTATCAGTTCTTAGCTTTTTATATACCTTTTGATTCATTTTTAATAGAAACATACAAATTTAAGATTGTCAGTCTTTTCTGTTGAAATTAACAAGTATCATTGCAGTGAGAGTAATCTTTGTCCATATTAACACTTTAAATATTTACTTCTTTTTTTGTCTATTTTACTTTAAAAATTTAAATTAGCCTTTTACTTTCAAAATTGTTTGATATATACACAAGATATAATTGTCTTTTTTTTAAAATTCATTTTTATTGTTAGACTTATTGGGGTGACATCTGTTAGCAAGGATTACATAGGTTTCAGGCATACAATTCTACAGTGCATTGTCAACTTGATGTATAATTCAATATGACATATCGGTATTTAAATGGATACTTATGTAACATGTATTGTGCAATATTACCTATACATTTTTTATTTTATTTCATATTTGTTGCTTTCACTTTTTAAGAAATATAATTTTCTATCTTCTTTTAGATTGACTAAATGATTTTTATTATTAAATTTATTGAGATGCCATTGGTTAGTAAAACTTACAGAAGTTGCAGGTGTATAATTCTACAATACATTGTCTATGTTTTGCATTATGTGTTCACTACTGAGAGTCTATTCTCCTCCCATCACCATGTATTTGATACCCCCACCCTCCACCCTCTTCCTCCACACCTTCCCCCCTTACCCTCAGGTAACCATTAAACTACTGACTGTGTCCATGCATTTCTGATTCTTTTTTGCTGTCAGTTTTATATTCCACATATGAGTAAAGCCATATGATTCTTGTTATTTTTCTGTCTGGCTTACCTTTATTAACATGATGATCTCAAGGTCCTTTCATGTTGTCACAAATGGCACTATGTCATCATTTTCATGGCTGAGTAATATTTTGTTGTGTATATGTACCACAACTCTTTTATTCAGTCATCTAGCAAAAGACACTTTGGTTTTTTTCTATGATTGGCCACCGTAAACAATGCTGCAGTTAACATTAGGACACATATATCTTTGTGGACCAAGGTTTTCAAAATTGGAAATTAGATACCCAGAAGAGGAATTTATGGGTCATATAGTGACTCTATTTTTACTTTTTGAGAAAGCTCCATGCTGTCATCTATAGTAGTTATACCAATTTACATTATCTCCATCAGTGTATGAGAGTTGTTCACCAAAGCCTCTCCAACACTTGTTATTTCTTGTCTTGTTGATAACATCTATTCTAACAGGCGTGAGGTGGTGTCTCATTGTGTTTTTTTTTGTTTTTTTTTAATTCATTTTTATTGTTAGACTTATTGGAGTGACATCTGTTAGCAAGGATTACATAGGTTTCAGGCATACAATTCTACAGTGCATTGTCAACTTGATGTATAATAAGTTCACCACCTAATGTGACTTCTCTTTCCATCACCTTATATTTAGCTTCCCCCCATTTGCACCTTCTTAGGAGGCAGTGAAGGTGTGTATTTTTTCACATATTTGTTTGTTGTTTGTAAATCTTCATGGGAGAAGTGTCTCTTCAGGTCTTCTGCCATTTCTTTAAATTAGATTTCTTGATTATTTGTTGTTGAGTTGTGTGAGTTCTTTATATATTATACATATTAGCCCTTTATCAAAGGCATTGTTTGCAAATATTTTTTCCCATTCAGTTGGATTCCTTTTCTCTTTGCTGATGGTTTCTTTTGCTGTGTAGAATCTAGATTATTTTATCTCCAGATACATATTTTTATCTTGAAAATTTGTGATTTCATATTCTGAGATGCAAAGTTGTACTTACACTTTGGCCTCTGTACACCTAATTTCTGTCTTAAGAATAAGCAGAATTAAGGCAGCTCCAGAATCTGATGCCCAGTGTGATCCTGTCTCTGCATGAACACATTTGGACAAGGACTAGGGATAGAAACTGAGGTACTCAGTACTATGCTCTGCTGTCAATATTTACCCCTGCTCTCTTTCTTCATTCTTACATCTCTCCCCCCTTCTCTTTCTCAAACACGCACAAATCAAGACTTTTTGGGGCAAAAAAAGAAAGACACAGGGATCTTATAATCTGTGAGGACCGCTAGTTCCTTAGAGTTTTTGCAGGGTTTTCACAAGCATTATTTAATTTAAACCTCATAAAATCTCTGTGAGGAAACTTTGAAAGCACTGATAGCCCTATTTGTCAGATGAAGTACCATGCTCAGAGAGAAAAAGCATGTTATTTGAACATGTGGAAAAATCTGAATTGTGCCTTGACCTTCATGCTTGTGTTCTCATTGTCTTTTATACTAATATCTTCATAAATAGTTGTAATTCTCAGACCATGATAGCAGTAGTGGTACAATACAGTAAGAACACCAGGAGAAACAGTTACATTACAAGACACATTAGGACACAAGTAGCAGAAAAGTAGAATTATTGATATACAAGCAATAATAGCTGCAGAAGTAATAACAGTAATGACAGCTTATAAATTAGTAGGAGTATGATGGGTAACAGCATCAAATTGGCATAAATGATATAAAAGTAGTGTTTGCATTATATGTATTTACCTACATGTCCTCCAAAGAGATACAGAAAGCATTTGAAAAATGTACTGCTGATTACACTTTCAATATGAAAGTTAACCATTATGTTTGTTTGTTTGTTTTTTAATTCATTTTTATTGTTAGACTTATTGGGGTTACATCTGTTAGCAAGGATTACATAGGTTTCAGGCTTACAGTTCTACAGTGCATTGTCAACTTGTTGTATAATAATTTCACCACCTAATGTGACTTCTCTTTCCATCACCTTATATTTAGCTTCCCCCCCTCCTCTCCCACCCCCTCCCCTTTCTCCCCTCCCTAACCCACTCATCCCCAAATAAACATTAAATATTGATTGTGTCCATGGGTTATTTGTTTGTTCATTTCTTTTTTTCTTTGCTTTCAGTTTTATATTCTGCATATGAGTGAAATCATGCAGTTCTTTGTTTTTTCTGTCTGGCTTATTTCACTTAGCATGATGATCTCCAGGTCCATCCATTTTGTCGCAAATGGCAGTATTTCAACTTTTCTTACAGCTGAGTAATATTCCATTGTGTATATGTACCACAGCTTCTTTATCCAGTCATCTGTCGCAGGGCACTTTGGTTGTTTCCATGTTTTGGCCACTGTGAACAGCGCTGCGATGAACATTGGGGTACATAAATCTTTGCGAATAAGGTTTTCAAGTTCTTTGGGAGATCCCCAGAACGGGGATTGCTGAGTCAAATGGTAGCTCCATTCCCAATTTTCTGAGGAACCTCCACACTGCCTTCCACAGTGGTTGTACCAGCAGTGTACCAGAGTTCCTTTTTCTCCACATCCTCTCCAGCACTTGTTATTCCTTGTCTTGTTGATAATAGCCATTCTCACAGGTGTGAGATGGTATCTCATTGTGGTTTTGATTTGCATTTCCCTGATAGCTAATGGGGATGAGCATTTTTTCATATGTCTGTTGGCCATTTGCATTTCTTCATGGGAAAAGTGTCTGTTTAGTTCTTCTGCCCACTTTTCAATTGGGTTGTTTGTTTTTTTGTTGTTAAGTCTTATTAGTTCTTTACATATTTTAGATATTAGACCCTTATCTGATGCGTTATTGGCAAATATTTTCTCCCACTCAGTTGGCTGTCTCTTTACCTTGTTGATGGTTTCTTTTGCTGTACAGAAGCTTTTTAGTTTGATATAGTCCCATTCATTTATTTTTGCTTTTACTTCCCTTGCCTTTGAGGACAGGTTCATGAAGTCTTCCTTGAGTCCTAGGTCTATAAGTTTAGTACCAATGTCTTCTTCTATACAGTTTATTGTTTCAGGTCTTATATGAAGGTCTTTAATCCATTTAGAGTTAATTTTTGTATATGGAGAGAGTTCCCCTAAAATCAGGAACAAGACAGGGATGCCTCCTGTCACCATTGTTATTTAATATAGTACTGGAAGTTCTAGCCACAGCAATCAGGCAAGAGAAAGGAATCAAAGGTATCCAAATTGGGAAAGAACAGGTCAAATTGTCACTATTTGCGGATGACATGATCCTTTATATAAAAAATTCCAAAGATTCCACCAGGAAACTATTAGAAACAATTAACCAATATTGTAAAGTTGCAGGATACAAAATCAATGTACAAAAATAAACAGCATTCCTTTATACAAACAACGAATCCACAGCAAAAGAAATGAGGGAGTTCATTCCTTTGGCTATCACAACAAAAAGAATGAAAAACCTGGGAATTAACTTAACAAAGAACGTGACAGACTTATACACAGAGAACTATAAGACACTTTTGAAAGAAATTGAAACAGACT
The DNA here is from genome assembly GCA_004026885.1 of Lyroderma lyra. Classification (NCBI taxonomy): domain Eukaryota; kingdom Metazoa; phylum Chordata; class Mammalia; order Chiroptera; family Megadermatidae; genus Lyroderma; species Lyroderma lyra. The sequence goes on along the minus strand of PVJL010006891.1, from coordinate 74,029 downwards.
TTAAGAGGTGGAAAAATATCTCCTGTTCATGGAGAGGAAGAACTAACATTGTTAAAATGGCCATTCTGCCCAAAGCAATCTACAGGTTTAATGCAATACCCATCAAAATCCCACAATCATACTTTCGTGAAATAGATAAAAGAATTATTAGATTTATATGGAACCATAAAAGACTTCGAATTTCCAAAGCAATACTACATAAAAGGAACAAGGCTGGTGGCATTACACTTCCTGACTTCTATTTATATTACAAAGCATCAATAGTCAAAACAGCTTGGTACTGGCAGAAGAACAGAAATAGAGACCAATGGAGTAGAACTGAAATCCCAGAAATAAACCCACAAATATATGGAAAAATAATTTTTGATAAAGGAGCAAAAAACATACAATGGGGAAAAGACAGCCTCTTTAGTAGGTGGTGCTGGCAAAACTGGAAAAACATATGCAAAAGAATGAACCTGAGCTGTGAACTCTAACCATTATGTTTTCTAATTGAGTATGAGAATAATGACAGTGACAATTAAAGCCACAGAAGTTGTTTGGCATTTCCATGGCACTGGCACTTCATAGTCATTATTCCTAAACTTTGTCATGATTTCACAATATATGGATCACTATCTCATTTTCCAGATGGGGGCAACTCATCTCAGTAAAGTAACTCAACCAAAACCAAATTCCTCTTATGTAATAAAGCCACTATTTGAATTTAAGCCACAACAAACTTAAGGTTTATGTTCCAAATAATTTTAAATCAACATTTATGAAATAAAAATTAATGACATCAATAAATAGAAACAGACCAGTGGAAAAATATTAATTCACTTCACTCATTACTTAAGAGATAAAAGTAGCCAAAATACATCACAAGTTATAAGACTTAAATAATATACTTATTCAGGTGAATATGGTTAATACATGTATAATTATATGCCATGGAAACAGAAAATGTGCAAACATGCTCAAGTGTTTATGTGACAGTCTTTAGAAATTGGTCTTTTTTTAGGTCACAAATAAAGCCTCACTAGATATCAAATAAATAGAAACACTACAGACAGCATTAGAAAAACTAAGAAATTAAAAAAACAATTAGAAAGTAAAACAAATCCTAAAAGCCTTTTATAAGAAAATTTAAGAAACTTTCATTTATCAACACTTTAGTTAGGAATAAATAAAAACTTAATACTTAAAGTGCCAAATATGCAAACATAACAATGAAAACATGATACCATAATCCATAAAATTAGTTTGTAAATCCATTGAAAAACTTTCTGTGCCATAATTTTTACATTGATCAGCAAGCATAAATAAAATGCATCAATTAATTATTAAATTAAAAAACTACAAAATAAAAACTATTAAGGAACACATAACACAAAACTTAGTAAAGACGAAGGCAGAAATCATTTATATACCAGCAAAAAGTGGACAAATGGTAAATTCAATAGCTGTTTTTTAAATATCAAAGGCCAAAAAAATGAAAAAAAAATTATTAATAAAGAATAATATGGAAGAAGATACTACAGTATGAGGGAAGTAAAAAAATAGGTAAAGGCAAGCTTTCCTGAACTTTATGCAAATAGAAGGGGAGATCTAGGTAAAAACACATTTCACTCAAATTGACCCCCATAGAATGAAAACATTCTAAATAGATCTGTGAATAGAGAACAAATGAGTTATTCAGAGAATCCACCACTTTTCTGCAAAAGTGCATTTAGCAATGTGATTTTAACAGCATATTTCTAAAAATTTGAGAAAGGGATACTTGATAAATATTAAGAGTTTCTTTTTTTTTAATTCATTTTTATTGTTAGACTTATTGGGGTGACATCAGAGTTTCTGATGAGAAAAAGGAAGTAAAAGGGAAAGAAAAAATTTTAAATCATTTTGTAAAGCTGATAAAACATCATTCTCAAACCCAACCAAGAGGCAACAGAACAACTATCGGCCAAATGCAGTTAAAATTTTTATATTTAATTCATATTAGCAAACATAACCCATAGGCCCATTCAAAAGGTTGCACCGTGAACAGGTGAAACTTATTCTAGAAATATAAAAATAAGTCAAGATTATAGAAACTACCAAAACAATACTCCATTTGAATGGAATGAAAAACAAACATTTGTATCATCTTTGGCAGAAGCAGGGAAAAGCTGTTTGATAAAATTGAAAATTTATTCATGATTTAAAACTCTTAATAAAATAAAAGTTTGCTAGAGTCTACACATTTTCTACTTACAGTCTTTAAGACCCATCTTTGACTTAATGAGGGATCTCCTCCAAAACAAAATGGCATGTGCTCTGTGAGTCTTGCAGCAGAAAGAGCAGTGGTCAGCCTTGACCTGTGTCTTTGCCATTTGCACATGTGTGGTGTGGTACTTAGACTGGAAACATCTAAAAATAGATAAAACTTATTGTATCTCATCAGTTTATCAATAGGAAAAGGTTTTAAATTAGTAACAATAGTTATAATTATGATGGAGACCAAAGAAAAGAGAACAAAATAAAATTGTGAAGGACTCTCGCAGTGGTTGCTAAGGCTCGAGAGGGATATTTTGGCTGTGGATGTCTCTCCTGAGAAACAAGTTGTCCCAGCTTCACATTAAGCTTCCAGCCCAGGTTTACAGCACTTAGGCCTGAAGTCCCCACAACTTCTGGCTGTGAAAAGCAGTGGAGATTGTGGTTTAGGAAGATGGAAAAAGGTTTTTATTCTGCAATGGGCACCATCTCCAGCCGGATACTGGTCCATACACAAAAAGCCATGTTTAATCATATCGGTATGACAGTGAGGCATGTTTGGTCTATGGTAATGACAGCAACTTAGTGGTCTGTGGACCTTCCAGAACCTACCTTCCCCAGGGGACTGTGTAGGGTCACTAACGTGGATATTCTGCCTGCTTGAGAAATATGTGAGACTGGGATCTTCTCTTTCCAAGCATGATATTCATAGCTGGACACACTTCAAAGTCTCAGGGACAGAGAGCAAGGCACTGAACATGGCTGAGAAATGGTTCTGCCTGTTGATAGAGGTGAGTCAGGACAGGTAACCTGTTACAGAAAAGAGGCTTCTGCAGTGGGGCAGCCCTGGGTTTTCCATTTCTGGTGACCACCCACTGTTAGTACCTCTTATGTCAAGACCTTTTCTACTTCATTTTCTTGGAGAATATGAAGATGACAGTGGTTGCAGGTCTGTTAACATATTCACTCATGTGCTGTAGTAAGCAAAGGATCTGGTTCATATCAGGGCCTCAGTTTATGGTGGTGATGTTTTTACACTTATATTGAGACCTTTGCTTTGAGGCTGTCTTTAACGTCCAGTTCCAATTTAATGGTGTATGTTTTTACTTTAATCCAGTGACTCTAAGTGAATGTTATCCTCTCTAAAAATCACACACACACACACACACACACACACACACACACACACACACACCCTGGCAGAAGTTTAAGTTTTTAATTTGACAAGCACTTAATAATCTATTTTGTGGCAGACAATAGTACGAGTTTCTGACATTGCATGAATGACTCATATTTATAATGTTCATTTCCTAAACTTCTGGGTATAATTAACCATTGAGTCCAAATATTTGAAGCACTAAGAAAGGACTCCCTTTAACATGCTGGTACCTATACAAAAATTTGTGATAATGGATTCTAAGGCATAAAGCCTCAGAATTCCCTGGGTCTGCCTAGTGAGCTGAGTAAGAGGTGCTTAAATTATACATGTGTTCTGAGTGAATTTTCTCAATCTATGATAAAAAATAAATAGGATAAATAAAATAAACATTGAGAAAAATCTCAGATAATTCCAGGGTAACATATAAGTTACTTTACGTTCCCATATGCAATATTTTACTCCATTTTTGTTTTAACCAGAGTCCACAGGATCTCTCAGAAGCATCATGAACTGTTACCCAGGAAGGCAAAGTTATCAGAGCAGGGCTTTGAGGGGTCCTGGAATGAGACCAGTGGGCTCTTCCAATTACTAAATTTCCAAGAAGTGAATGAGCATTCTTGATAATTCCATCACTGATGGAACTCATTAATGAATTTTAATATTGCCAAACATACCCTAATTTATCTGAAATTCCTCTTTTGTCCTTAGAATAATGCAGTGCAGTACTTTTTACCTTAAATGAGGAAATAGATGTCCCAGGCTTTCACACACCCAATAAATCACCTATCTCAAAGCTAACTCACTCTTCTTACACTTTCATCTTGAATATCTGACCTCCAGCTTGTGATAATAAATCACCATTGCTTAAGCCGATGGTTGGTGGTACGTTTCTGTGGAAGCTCTAGCTCACTAACATGCTCTGCATCTTCAGTGTGAAAGTCCAGTTTCAATCCCAATCCTCTGAGGCCTCCTGATATCTGACACTTTAGCAACACTCCATCCCCAGCATGCTGGTCAGAGCAAACTTCTTGTATTTGTTGAGTCAGGCCATTCTCTGTCCACTCTTGCCTTTGTTCCTTCTTGGTCAATGCTTTCTCCCTCTGCAGAACTAATTCACATAGTGCACACCCACTCTCCTGACAAGGCCCACAGCTTTCACAGCCTAGTACTGAGATGTGATTGACAGCTTGTACACTCCTTCAGACCAGGAACTCCTGGAGGGCCAGTGATGAATCTCCATTTTGCAAAATACCTACACCTTTCTTAACCTGCACCTAAAAAATCTAGGGAGGGTTTTGTAAAATTTAACCTATCTCTAGCCTTTAGCTTCATTCTAATAAACAAGGTGACTATTTTTCCATGGTGTTTAGACCAGGCAATTGAAAATGAAGGTCACCTACTCTAATCTGAAAGTTACTTTTCTTCTCCTATTTAACAGAAAGTAGCACATTTATTTTACTTTGCATTTACAGCAAAACTACAATAATGTTCACTGATTTTTATGAAAATAAAATCTCCCATGAACTTCAGTAGGTATTTAAGTGCTTGTGTATCTGAAGAGAGACACTGTCTTGCCTGGTATCAGAAGAGATAGAAATAGGCACAAGTGGCTTTGAATATTAATGCTAATGACACAGGTCACTTTGGTGAACACCACTGAGAAACTCTGAGAATATGAATGTTGCTTTCCCAGCAGCGTAAGATTTCTCTGTTGCCCCACTATCTCTCATCCACCTCCAACTCACATCATATTTTCAATCTCCAGGCCAGCAGTCAGTAAAGACTGTACAAAAAGATGAAGCCAGACAAGATTCACAAAATGAATTGTATTTCAGCCAAAATATCTTTTAAAAGAAACACCTTATGAAGGGAAAGGAGCAAACTACATAAGAAAAAATACATTTAAAATGTGTATTGAAATTACAAATTACACTTCTATGTGATTACCAATTGAAAGGTATTCAAACAGCTCTTCAATGCATGAAAGTGTTAATGGCTCAAAATGTACTGATATTTCAAAAATACAAGTCTAATTTGTTTTTACCATCACTTGTCAATTACAAGTGCATAACTCATTTCCGTATGGATTTTACAAGATTGAAATACACCCATAGTAAAACGAGCAAGGAAAGAGAGATCAGGCATGTGGCAGGCATCCACTCCTACCTGAAGGTGTCTGGATTGAAGACAGAATTGCAGACTGCAGGAAGGACAGACACCTTAGACTTCCTGATTCACACACAGCATGCTCTTGTAACTGGGAAGCACCAGAAAGTCTGTTTTAGTGCAGACCCCTTCATTCTACTTGGAATTTTTGGCAATACTACTCATAATCTCTTCATCTTGCTTATGATCATCATGGCTTGGGTTCATTATAAGGGATAAACAAGCTTTGGTATGTTATTAAAATGAGAACTTCATGAAACATTACACATGCACAATGTTTTCCCTAATGAATTTACTATGATTAATGTTTTTGTTTGTGTGAGTGTTTCTGTGTGTTTCTGTGTATATACACATGTGGCTATTTATGAATAAATGAGAATTTGGTAAGTATATGAAAAGCTCACCCTTGTTCTTTAAAATTCCCTATTTTTTTTTAAAGATGACCAAGGGAAATATCTTTATCAGATTTGGAAAATACCTTTTAATGTTTATGAAAAAGGTGTAAAAATTAAACTCATTTTGAAGCATTTGTTGCACATCTGATAATTTGAGGGAGGCAAGAGGTTATCTGACTATGAAGGAAGGTCACGCTGAATTAGAGGGTCACCTGCTGTCATTGCCAAGGTTTCCAGGCAGGGCAGGTTTCGGCGGTGGTACACCCAATTGAAAAAACACATACGAAGCCAACATGGGGGTACCATAAACACACCAGCAAGCAAGCTACTTTATTGCGCACCTGGGACTACATATACGTATTCAAACAAAAGTGACATCTTGCTGAATCTGCCCAGTAACAGTTGTTTAGGTTTTCATGATTACATAAGGCAGTACATGCGCAGTAATGTCAGCCCCAGGAATTCCTCAACCCCAGACATGGACTGATCATACCAAGGTCAAGCCTGGGCAGCGGTCCTTGCTTTAAACCGTACAGTGGGCCTGGCTGTAATTCTTTACAGCAGGCTTAGCTTTAACCCTCTGGGGACTGACACTCCACCCCTACAGGACTGCTGCATGGGACTTTGCCCATAATGCATATCCCTGAGCCCACAGCCCACAGAAGCAATATAGGGCAGAGCAAAAGACTACCAGACTGCTAGCAATAATTGCTAGGACCATTATTATCCACCATCAGGTGGATCCTAAGGAATTCCACCAAGTGTGAAGGGTCAGCACATGGGTAACGTTTTGACACAAGTGTGGGGTCACCCAACTAGCAATGCGATTAGGAGCTGAATGATGTTGTTTTATACATAACGGGACTTGTTGCCGTAGTTTCACATTTTCCCATACCCAACCTCACTCATTGGTAATTGCATAACCAAACAGAAGAGGTTGGTTATCATGGTTCTTGCAGAGAAAATTGTCCACTGCCCAGCGACATTGGTCCCATTCAGCGGTGCTGCTCCATGTACATAATCATGTCCAATTGTTCAGGGAAGCCTTGCCCCTGTTTGTGGCATCCATAACCAAGACCGCAACCAGCCCTCTATTGAATACCTTGATTGGATGGTTACAGGATTAGGACCTGTTATGACCTCACAGGCCAAAAAGGCAGCATAAATAGCAGCTAGCTGTTTCTCTATAAGGGAATAGCGGGCTTCCACTTCTTTCCACAATTGAGACCAGAAACCAATGGGCACTTTACGAGTCCCATGTTTGTGCCACAAGCCCCATCCAAACCCACTGTCATCCACTGACACCTTTAAATGGAATGGTAGGGTGGTGTCAATGACCGGTAGAGTTTGGGCTTGAGCAACTGCCTGCTTGGTGGCTCAAAATGACTGCTCTATCTCTGGAGTCCAATCCCAAGTAGCCCCTCACTGTATGAGGCAATGCAAGGGGAGAGTTAAAGTGGCTAAATGAAGAATAAACACCCTCCAGTAGCCCAACAAACCCAAATAGGACTGCAATTGCTTCACTATTGTCGGTCAGGAATATGCCTGTGTCTTATCTATGACTGCCTCCGGCATAACTGTAGTCTTACCCGATCAGACAATTCTCAAGAATTTGACAGACAACCTAGGCCCTTGAACCTTGTCTTCATTGACGGCCCACCCCCAGGTTTCCAGGGCTTCTCGTAGACTGGTGACCACAGTCTCGAGCTCAGCAAGAGAATCAGAGGTTAGCATTATATCATCAATATAATGGAACAGATGCACCCCCTGTTGGCTTCCACCAGGTGACCAAGTCCTGAGCCACCAGTCCGTTGCACAGGGTGGGACTGTGCAGATATCCCTGGGGAAACACCAGGAAAGTCCATTGTCGTCCTTCCCACATGAAGGCGAACTGCTCTTGACTCTCCGGTGATATGTCTATGGAGAAAATGGCATTTGCCAACTCCACAACATAGTGATACTGTCCCAATTCATGTGTGAGTTTGTCCATAGGATCCATAACATTGGGCACAGCTGCATGCAAAGGGGGTGTCACTTTGTTCAGCTCTCGATAGTCCACAGTCATTCACCAGGAGCCGTCAGACATTTTCACTGGCCATACAAGAGAACTGTAAGTGCTATGCATTGGGCAGATATTATCTGGGCTTCTTCAAGCTTGAGAATGGTACGACCGATCTCTTTGTACCCTCCTAGTAGCCAATATTGCTTTGTATGCATAACACAGGTAGCCTGGGGCAGTACCAAGGGGTAATGATGGGGTTGCCCCCTAACAATAGTATTTACCACTTGTGTACACAGGCTTAATTCCCCCATCGTCGTCGAAATCGCCAGTCCTTGCAGCATATCTACCCCTAGAATATATTCTGCGATGGGGGAGATATAGACTTTATAGTCTTGTGGGGGCAATCACCCTATGCTCAGGATCACAACTGCTTGTTTGACCCGTATCATCTGTCTTCCATATCCCTCCATGATGGCTGTAGGACCGCTAAAGTGATCCAGACTTCCATACAGCAAAGTGCTATTGGCTCCAGTGTCCACAAGGGCTAGTACCCACTGCAGATTATGGAGGGACCAGTAAATAGCAAGTTCAACATGTGGCCTACAGTCCCCTGGGTCCCCCCTCAGCCGGATACCTTGGCCAGACCCCTAGTCTGGGTAAAAATCAGTCAGTCTCAACTCCTGAATTAGGAGTGTAACAGCCGGCTGGGGAGTAAATTGCTGCTCAGGTTTCAGCTGCTTCCAGAGAGCCAGCAGCACTTCTGTTGGCTGATGTTCTATATTCTCTACAGCTACTTCTGCAGCTCATAGATCAAACCACATCTGCTTTTGGCTCACTCTCACTGCAGGCTGAATGCCACCATTTTGAGCCCCTTTATTTTTCGGGCGTCCTTTGGGTGGGGGCCCCTTGGGGCCCTGTAGCGGCCTGACTTGGCTCCCTTTCTTTCTTTTGCTTCACTTCTACATCCCCCAATCGAGCTAGGGTGGCTGTTACTTCATGCACCCGCCGATCTACATAGGGAGTCAGAAGAGCCATCATAGTCCCGGAAGTTCAGGGGGGTCCTGACACTAGGATGAGGTCCTTCATCCTAGTGGTGAAAACTTCCTCATCAGGGCTATTGTAGCATATCTGAAACATCATCTGTCACATGTCCATCTCCCATATGATTTGCACTAGGTCCGAGTACGTGGACAAGTTGCTCACAATCTCAGGCAATTCACTGGCATCTGTCCAAACCGTTGGGCTGCTGCCATCATCCAATTGATCAGGGAATGATTCCCTGCATCATGGTTAGTATGGGCAATATTTTGTAGCCTTTGCCTCAAGAGGGGGAGTACTGTAATGGAGGTCAGTTGGGACATTTCATCAGGGGACAACTCTGTTCCTTCAGCCCTCTCGTTCCATAATCTCAATAACTAGCCTGGTAACATTTCCCCAACCCTTTGCCATACCTGCTTAGTCATTTCCCGTAATTCAGCGGGTGGGTATGCAGTCATTGTTGTATCCTGCTTGGCCTGGGGGGGGGGGGCCCTGCAGCTGACCACCCGGCCACATTTGCAGCTCCAACTCGACCTTTCGTTGAACAGAGCGGCGAGCCTGCAATACAGATATTGGGCTACCTGCCCTGGAGGACTGTACAGACTCCTGTGAGCCCTGCAGCATATGTTCAACAGCCGCCAGGTGCTCTTTCAGTGTTTCCTCCCAGCGTTGCAACTGGCGTACCTGTTGAGCTTGCTCCTGCATCTCCTGGCTGGTGTGCTGCAACACTGCCAGAAACATCCAGGCTACCTGGCCGGCCACCTTCCGGTGTGCTAGCAGAACATTAGGCTCTATAGATTCCAGGGCCTTCTTGATATCCTCAGGTGTTGGCATAATTTCATCCCAGTCTTCTGGAGATGTCCATGTGGCCAGATACATGGTCACTGGGTGCAATAGGGAAGTGGGAGGACACATTTCTTCCACCCAGGGACCCTCAGAGTCTCTGAGGGGTAGTACTCACCTCATCTTGTGGACTACGTCAAATGTCATTGCCAAGGTTTCCAGGCAGGGCAGGTTTCATCGGTGGAACACCCAATTGAAAAAACACACATGGAGCCTAATGGGGGGACCATAAACACACCAGCAAGCAAGCTATTTTATTGCACACCTGGGATTATATATATGTATTCAAACAAAAGTGGCATCTTGCTGAATCTGCCCAGTAGCAGTTGTTTAGGTTTTCATGGTTACATAAGGCAGTACATGCGCAGTAAACCTCAGCCACAGGAATTCCTCAACCCCAGACATAGACTGATTGTACCAAGGTCAAGCCTGGGCGGCAGTCCTGACTTTAACCCTTTACAGTGCACCTGTCTGTAATTCTTTACAGTGGACTTAGCTTTAACTCTCTGGGGAAAGACACCTGCCACTTGGAGTCTTACAAAGTGAAGCCAAGAGTGCTGGCGTTCCAGGCACCATCTCCCAGGGAGTCACCCAGTAAGTTTTCTTGGAAACTTGCCTGGTTCCCAGGTGCACTGTATAGGGCAACGTTTTATCTTTTTTTTTCAGCTTAGTCACAAGGGAGATTCAGGGGGTCAACAGAACATTTCCACAAATGTGTGTGTCACCAAGATGAAAATAACTTTTTAGCCTATTTATAAACTTGAGAGAATGAGGCAGAGTGGTTCTGCTTTCAAGCTTTAAATTGCAAATACTGGGAAGAGGAAAGTCAAGTTTTGGTCATGGCATTCCATTCTGTGGGAATTGATTGACATCTGCTGCATCCTTTATGAGACCCATGGTGTAAGGAGAATTAGGGCCACACTGAGTTACAACCTGCTTGAGCTCCCTTATGAGTTTAAATTAAAAGGGCTCATGTGCATACTCCTGAATGATGTCAGGGTGGTTTGGATCCTTGCCAGGAGTAACACGCTCATATGTGACCACTGGAAAAGATAAAACCTGTAAATCACCCTGTAAGTGACCCTATCAGATCCCCTTTTCCATTGCAGAGAGTGGTATGTGAGAGCCTCCAAAAGGAGGGGAGGTGCATGAGTGGCGAAAAGTAAAGGGTTATTTTTCTATTCTGGCTGCACTGGCAGATCCCATTTACACCTTGTGAGAAGAGGCGGCAAGTCAAGTAAAAGACCTGAGGATGACTGTCATCCAAATAATGACTTGGGGATTACAGTGGGAGCTTCTACAGAGCCTTCCTCTTTTTCCGCAGATTCCTGCATTTCTTCCTTTCCTTCATCTCCCTCATCAGTTTGTAAAGGTTCTTAAACTGACAAAATTAATCGCCAAGTAGTTCAGATAGTTACTGAGAAAGAAACTCTTTTACGATATAAACCATGGATTTCTGTACCAACTTTTCCCCATGTTTTAAAATCTAACATCCCCAGATTTGGGAACCAAGAACAATAAGTTTCAATTGCTTTGAGAAGTTCCTCTAACCTTTGATCTGACACTCAAGCAACTCTAGCCTTAAGTTGTTTAAGCAAATAGATATGAGGCCTATAGTGGCTATTACAATTCCCTAATACCTTGGTGATATACCTAGGTATTTCCCTACCTTCAGTAGTTGTTGCAACACCCTCCTGGTCCTTGCGCCATGAAACCTCTTGATTTCAACTCAGAGTTGACCTTTCTTATTGAGCCCCACATCCAGGACAAGATGAGATGTGAGAGAACAGAAAGGGCAATGCAAGAAGGAAAAAGACAGTAGCCAAAATTAAAGTGCAATTGGGGTTAAGGGACTCCACCGTCAAGGACTAAGCCCTGAATTGAGCCAAAGCATAGCTTTTATTGAAGGATATACAACAAAATGAAACTGGTTTTTCCATGGCCTGTGTGTTATGTGCCTAACAACTAATTTTCCCCATTGTGTTCCAACATGTACTATGGCTTCACACACCAGCAAATGGCCCCAAGGACTCAGTGTACCAAAACCACTCCAGGGGATGGATTCACTGCACTGATATCATCATAAATGAAGCAGAACTGATACCGTACCATCGTGTCTCAGATTTCTAAGTCACTTCCTTGTGATGTCATGGGAAAAGTGCAGGGGAATAGATGGGTCAGCAGCTGGAAGGCAACAGGGTGGGCCTGATCCCATCCATTTAGATCATCAGCATAAGCTTAAGCATTGAGGCAGTCTCTCTTTCTTACCTCTTACCTTTTCTACTCTTCAACGAGTAGAAGAAAGAATAATGTAAAGATCATGCCAGGTAAAATCGTAGGATTGAGTGAAATATACAATTTTTTAGTATAAGTATTGGGGTAAGTAGAGTCATATCCAAAGTGCTTTTTATCAGAAAGATGTCATAATGAGAAAAGGAATGTGAACTATAATATTCCCCTCAGTACATGCCACCTATTTAAAGGGGAGAACAGGGGCAGCACAGGTAGACAGAAATTGAGAACCAAGATGAGTAAAATGAGAGAAAGACAAGTCGTTGGAGGCTAAGGGTTCAAGAGGGTTCTGAGAACCATATGCTGAGAAAAGACAATTGTCTACAGGATCAAATAAAAAGCTGTGGGAGCAGGCATGGTGTTTTCTGACACAAAATTCAGTGGAGGGAGTTCAGAAAGCATTTGTTTAGGCTCTGAGTCTTGACATTTAGAGTACATCAAGAGAATCTGATAGGTAAAGCAAGACTGACAGAGGCAGGGTCCTGTGCAGAGTGCAAAAAATTCTGAATGTAGGACACTTCAGTCCACTTTATATTCCATCTACAGAAATTGTCGAGGTCCACGAGCATGCCATAATAGAAAGTGCCTTTCTTTGGGCAGTGTGAGCCATTGTCCAGTTTATATTGTGGTCATGCTATTTTACAATAAAAGACAAGGTGCTTGGTCCAATTTTCTTCAGAAAGACCTTAGGAACTAAGATTTTGCAGAAGGCAACCCAAATAGTTATCTTTAGAGTGACCAGATGGAGAGTTTTCCATGGCTCAAAGAGTGGTAAGTGAAAAAGTTCCTAAGTCCTCAGAGGTCACACTCAGTGGAAGAAGCATTCCCACCTCAAAAGAAAAAAAAAAGAAAAACAAGAGAGAGGACCCTCAAATCAGTTGGATGTCTCCACCTCAATTGGAGAGGAAGGCTAAAAGTCCAGAGATTCCTTGGCCTACCTCTTGGACTTTGGAAGGCTGAGAGCTGAGAATCATCAGAGGAGAGTCAGAGAAACCTTGGAAAGAGAAACAATCTGTTGACTACCAGAGAATTAAGGTCTATGTAGATGCCAGGTCCAGCAATGGAAAGAAAAACTTTCAAAACTTGCACTCCTCTCAGTTGCTTCAGGAGGCGAGGCAAGGCTACTAGGCTGCAGGAATCAGCTGAAAAACCTCACACCTGCACCAATCCTCCAAGGTTTCTGCAGTTTAGATATCTTCTTAGCTGCTGAAGGAGAAATTAGTCTCTACATAAAGAAGAATTGTTGTTTCTATGTTGATACGTAAGGACAAATCCAAGCAAATATCTGAGAAATATTAGAATAAGCCGCAAAACTAAAAAGATCCTAGCCATTTTCATGGCTACTAATTCATGGTTTCTTTCACTACTTCTTTCTCCTGTTGTCCCAGCACTTATAATTTTTCATTTATTGTTATTTAAACATTTTCTATTTTTGATGTTCATGTCTTTCTTGCAGAATCAGATCCAGGTGTTGACGCATTATCAGAATGGACTAATTTTTTTTATTAAAAGAAACCAGACCCCATTTTCAACCCTTTCTTTAGTACCCTACATAAATTCTAATTCTACAGGCACACTCAGCAGGAAGCAGACAGAAAGAATTGATGTCCTACTTTCTGTCCCTTCTCTTGCTGCTTTGTTTTATTTTATTTTTTATAATCAAGTGTTTAAAAATATAAGGTCTGAAAACTTGCCATACAGCCTCATCCCTGGAAACTTGGCTGCTCCCTGAGCTCTGGAGAAGAGTAACACCTCTGTGTAGACAAGTAACATCTTTCATGGAATAGGAAGACCCCCTGAGATAATAACATGTGCTACTCTGCCAACGTGATAATTTGGCCGTACAGCAGTATCTCTTCTTAAGAAATGCCTTCCGTTTCTCTCTATAAAAGCCTTGCTGAAATACATATCAGTGTTGAAGCTCTTTTTGGCCTCAGCCCATCTGCACCCAGATACTCTTAATGAAATTTTGTTAAACACTGACTTGGCCTCAAGCACCTTACGCTCAGCATCCCTGACAATCTGCAAAAAAAGAGAAATGCAACCATATTTACAAACTAAGCAAATACTGGTGTTTCTATCTAAATTACCATAACATATTGAGTCCAGAAGTTTTTGAGAAGAATCATTTCACATCATTTTAAAAAGACAAATTTTATGTTACATAACCTGATGCACATATCATTTTGAAAATTAAACAAGTGATGTCACTAAAATTATGATGGTTGCTACTACAAATAACTAGTATGCATTTATATCAAACCCCTATGAGTAAAATTCCAATTACAATAATAATATGAACTATATATTTTTATGAAATTTATTTTTATAGAAAAATAGCTAAAATTCATGGCAAAAGTGTAGACAATTCAGTTAGAAGGGATTCTGGTGCCTTATATATATTCCGTTACCTCTTCTCTGGGAACATTTTTTGAAACAACTAGGTACCCATAACTCCTGACCAGTAGCATTGTTATGAATATCCTACCCTGTACCACTCACTGAGCTTAACTTATTTTGCTCCTCTCTCCTCAATTCCATGTCAAAGGTTGCCACCTTTGGTGGTGGGAAAACCCATGAGGCACATGAATAGAACCTGTCTGATGCTATGTGCATTTATCTGGGAAAGTGCATGGAATGGGGTCACATTAGCTTTAGCCAACTTAACAGTTTCTGCCATGGCACACATTTCAATAATTCTGGACAGTCTGCCTAGTAAAACTGCAAACCCCTAGCAATGCTCTCGAGTGCAAGCAGGTCCAGGCAGCTTCCCTGGCATTGAAATGCCACATAATCTCCAAGAACAACTAGGAAAAGAGGATGGATACCAATAAACAAGTCTCAAATAACAAAAATCAGCCTTGAAAGGTGTGAAGCCTCTACTTAGAGCCTTCCCATATGTGATTCCATGCCACGACCCCACTTCCTCTCCTACCTCATTCTCCCCCACTCTCATTTCTTCCTAGTCCAAACATGTAAAGAAGTCTGATTTCCCACTCTTCCAGGATGCAGCTGGCGGCACGAGAATCCCCAAGTAGAAGTCATTTTTTCCCATCAGGGTTTTGAATGTGTCCCATAGCTACTTGTTCCACAAAACCAAAAGTTTGTGCTGGAGTACATGGATTCTAGGTATGTCTGAAAGGCCTCCAGGGTGTCATTAGTGCTGTGATGAGAGGGTAATCAGAGGCATGACTGTGGAAATGACTAACGAGTGTGCTAGTGTGGGAGAGCTCACAGGGACAGAAACTTAAAGCAGAAATACAACACATTTGTCTATAGAGGAGGTTCAAAAAAGTCTCGGTGCCTGGAGAGAGCTGGAAGGTAAAGAGGGCAGGGCCAGAACTGAGTTGCTAGGATGTGCTCAATGCCTGCAGAGTAACTGCAGTTCCCTCACATAGTGCTTATAAAAACAAATGTGGACCACATCTCAGTCTCTATGATCAGGCCCCATGTTTCCCAGAGGTGGGAGCATTCACCTCAAGGTCACCTGGGGGGCTGGGCTTCACTGTCTACTGAGGCTAATACTACGTGTTAGTTTGTGACATTATGTATAACCAGGCATGTTTCAGGTCCATCAGGAATCTCAGGGATTTTTCTTTGTTGGAAACAATTTTTGGTTATTGTTACTTTGCTTGTTTTTATTTTGCACTGGGGCTTAAAATGGCAGATTATAATAGGTGACTCTCTCTTTAGCGAACATGAAATCAAAGAGACAGAGAGAGACACACAGAAATATAAACAGTGAGGAAGACAAAGAGAGACATATTTACAGAGGGATATAGGGTCCAAAAGATAGATAAAATTACACAGAGAAACAGAGAGACAAAGGGAGACACAGGGAGATAGAGAAAGCAAGCAGAGTCATAAATTTTTATTACACAGCATTAAAAATGACACTGATCATTTCATTTTATTTTATTATATATTTTACACTCCAGTCAGAAATTCCATCCTGCTTCAAGAAAAGGGGCTAAAAAAAGGGGGCTAGCAGAGGAATGTTTGATGTGGAGGAAGGCACACTGGCAACAACTGTGAGGCTGCCCAGCACATAGGCTGAGATGTTCTGCTTGAACCTGACACTAAATGTGGGGGGAAACCCTGTAATATTCTATGCCCAAGGAGACAATGTTGAGATTTCAATTAATTTCAACCCTGCTGAAATATAAGGAAAAAGGGTCAGTGAGGGTCAGTGAGAATCACTGGATGCCAGGGCAAACCCAGGCTGTCTTGTTGGTGCTGTGTTTAGTGTTCTTTCTAGCATTATCATTATCACCCCATTGTTATATCTGTGCCTGCACTCATGCGACCCTAGCCCAGAAGTTCCAGGTACTTCAAATATAGATATATATGGCTAATGACAGCCTGTGAAATGAAGGCTACAAAGAACAACACTGTGCAGATGGGAGACTTAGAAGGAGCTTAAAAAACAGGTTGGTCTACAATCATATCACTGGGGAAAAAATAATGCCAGGCCTTGACTCAGCTCTTGATCTTCAATGTTTGGGGTGTGGCAGGGCCCAGGCTTTCCAGGGGTTTGGGGTTGGCCATGCTGGTGAGGCTGTTTATGAATTTGGCATGAGGTAAAGTGTGTGTAGTCACCAACCCGAGAGGCCTTGTCTTAAGAGGAAGCCCAGGTAGGAAACCCAAGACAGTGACATCACATCCTGACTAAAGAACCCAACAAAACTTGCAGCCCTGGTAGGCAGCCATATTCTAAAGAAGTCCTTTCCCAGTTCACTTGGTTGGAGATATTCGATGCAGTAAAATGTCTACTTGTTCTGGGACCAAGGACCATGGCAGTGGCCTATTGAAATCCTGTAGTTGATACTCTTTCTATTGATTCAGGTATTGTTCAGGTCTCACTACAAATGTCCCTGGAAATTTTAAGGGCAAGTCCAAGAAAACACAAAGATGCCTAGGGCAGTCAAGGCCAGGAGAGGCTTGTCCTTTGATCTTACCTTGACAGCCTTACATTTCTTCCCTGTGTATGGGTGTGTGTGTGTGTGGGGGGGTTGGGGTGTTCACCTAAGGTGGACCTTCCTTGAGCAGAAGCTGGCTAAGTAGGACCCAGTAGCCTAGGGGGTTGGTCAAGTTCAAACTCCAAGCCAAGTTTGACTGGCTGAAATGTGAAGGACAGAATGACTCTGCATAGGGTTCATTCTAAGCCCTCCAGAGGAATGTCATGTCACCAAGTTTAGGTCTGTGCTGAAACAGCCTGTGGCTGTTCTGGAAGCTCAAAGTAAAGTAGGTGGGCAGAATGGCTGTGATGCCTCCACACCGGCTGCAGGTCACTGTCACTGCAGAGCTGCAGACATCATACCAGTTATGAACTATTTATTGAAGATACACACTCTTTGTTTCTCTGTGAGAGATGCAGGTACTTAATGTCATCAAGGGCGAGCACTAAACCCCATTAAATGTTGCCGTGGTGCTGTATTTAAAACCATGCCCTTGGAGTTCCCTGGTGGTGTAGTGGCTAAAGCTTTGACCCTGTCAACGATGTGGCCTGGGTTCGATTCCAAGCCAGGGAATTACCCAAATAAAATAAAATAAAACCATGCCCAGAAATGGTCAGGAAAGTCCACTAGCCCAGAACCCACCAAGCCACTTCTCAGGGTATACTTCTGGGTCTGCTTTAAGGTCATATAATGAGGCCTTGACATGGAGTGCCAAGCTTAACTTCCATTGACTCAGTCCAAAGACCTGAGCCTGTGGGAGGAAAGCATCAGGATGAGAAAGGCTTTTAGGTGGTGCGTGTGAACCCACAGAATTCGCTCACTGCCACACACCCAAAGGGGATCCCCATACGCTGGCAGTGAGCCAAGTGCAAAAAAGAGACTCATATTTTCTTCTGGGCTTACATCCAAGAAAGGTGGATTCTCTGAGGGCCTCACTTATTGATTGGTTCTAGATTTGAAGTGCACCTGAAAAGAGAACGTGGATCGTTTTTGCTCCTGCCCCACTGCAGTTCAAGCTCAACAATCACAACACAACTCAGAATTCTCTTATGTCTCCTGAGGAGCCTTTTGAAGGGCAGAAGCCAGTCAACATCAAAGGAAGGTACTGACACTGATCAGTGTTCACACTAAGCAGCTTTATCAGAGCTCAAGTTCTATCTAATGGTGAAGGAGCTGCAGGTCTATCACCATCAGATAGACCTGCAGCTCTGGAGTGGTAGGCAAGTGTCTGAAGCAGGGTCTGTAAGAGACCTGGGTCTAGCAGAGAACTCAGCAGTCCTGGAAGTTGAGCAGTCATCTGTACCAGCTCTAGTGTTTCCAGAAAACCTGGGAATGCCAGTGGGTGCAGCATTTCTGCAGTGGTGGCTGAATCAGTAATGACCTCCTGCACTGTTCCTCTACAACACATTCATTACTGTCCTACTTCAGAGTATAACTTTTATTTTTCTTTTGTTGTTCCTCTTATTTTTTCTTTAATTTACTTTTTTCACATTGATATAATCTCTTACATTAAAGTGTTAAATTCATTGTAGTAAAATTTAATGATTATCATGACAAAGTATACATCCATGAGCATTTAAATCATCCATTGTAACTATGAAGCCACAAAATACTTCATCTCCTAAATCAAAATTTCTCACCCAAACCTTTCACTCCGCACCTCTTCTGTCTCCAGCCCCTAGCAACTAAAATCTATTCCTGTCTTTGATTCCATACTTATTCTCAAATTTTTCTCTTAATGGAAGCATAGAATAGGATTACTTTTTTGTTATCCCATGCAATTTTTGGAGTGATGTATTAATTTTTTATTGGGAGGGGAGAAAGGGGAGGGGGTGGGAGAGGAGGGGGGGAGCTAAATATAAGGTGATGGAAAGAGAAGTCACATTAGGTGGTGAACTTATTATACATCAAGTTGACAATGCACTGTAGAATTGTATGCCTGAAACCTATGTAATCCTTGCTAACAGATGTCACCCCAATAAGTCTAACAATAAAAATGAATTAAAAAATTTTTATTGTTTTATTTGAAATGTTTATTATTGTTGTAAAAATTGAAATCCCAGGTTAATTGAATGTATAAAATGAAGTCCTTTCAAAAGTGCATTAAATTACCAGCACACGTGGGGATTGGCAGAAGACTGATAAATGTACAGAGATGCTGTGTTATTTGAAGACAAGCAACCACTTTCAAGTTGTTTCCTTCTTAGCAAAGAACATGGGTACAAATATTATTGTAGTTTTTATTAGCTCTGTGGCACTCAGCAAGTAAATAAGCCTGTAAAATGTCTGTTTCCCCAGCTTTCAATACGTTTTACAGGATTACCTTGACTGTGCATTTGGACTCAGTTTCATAATTCTTCTATAAAGGGAACTGAAAGAGTGCATATAAGGTATTGCTTAGTTGCTAATAAAGTATTCTTATTTATAACTTTTATGAATATTTCCATAACACTTTCAACTGATCTCCAAACGTTTCTTCTTTAAATAAGTTACTAGAAACCCAAAGTCACTCAGTGAACTTTAGGAAATGAAAGAGAAAATCCTCTTTCTGTGTATTTTATTGAAAATGTACTTAAAATAATAATAATAAAAAAACTTTGAGCAGGATATAAAATACAGCATAGGAAATATAATCAATAATATTGTGATACCTTTGTACAGTGACAGATTGATTATTAGACTTATTGTGGTGATCACATTGTGAGGTATGTAACTGTGTAATCACTACATTGTTTTATAAATCTGAAAATGCTGTAAGACTGTATGAAACCAGATATTCAAGAATAATCATATAAAGAAACACACACACACACACACACACACACACACACACACACACAGAGAGACATATACACATACGTGTGTGTGTGTGTGTGTGTGTGTGAGTGTGTGCACTGCAAAGCTGAAAAGGAATTTTAGTAAAAATCTTTTCATGAGCTGATTTCCATTGCTGTCCAGTAATGTCTCAGCAGAAAGTAATCTTTAAAAAGAAAACATTTTGCCATGATCAAAGCGGCATCTCTCATCTAATTACTAGGGTACTTCCTTGGCCTAGAGTGTTTTGTCTCATCGCTTTTTCTGAAATAATTTGTTTTTGTAGAGTTATAGAATTTAACTGATTAAAAAATCATGTTACAAATTTTCTTTCAGTGATGTTTTATATAGTTTTAAACTTTTTACTGTAATATGTAATGCACATAGGAACATCTCCACTTCTAATATTGTTAACCTAAGAGTGGTTTATTACTTTAGGATGACTTCTTAAAAATAGTATTACTTTTTCTAATAATATGAACCTATTTATGGTTTCAGATACCTATTGGTGAATAACTGTAATAAAATGGTGTGTGTAAATGTATAGTTCCTTTGAAATAAAAGAATTTAGCCAATTTTATTGCACATGCACTGTAACATGTGATATAAAACTAACAAGAGAGAAAATTCACTATATAATAGAATGTAGTATAGTAAAAATTAACTGTAAAATATATACAGATTATTTCTATAAAAATATACAATAACTATCACCTCCAAAAAAAGTGTGACTATATTTAAAATCTAAGAATATATTAGAATTTCTATGAAAATTACAAGAAGGTGTTGAGCCCAGAATAATTGAAGAAAAATAATTTCAGATTATTTTGAACAGATTATGTTTATATTATACAAGTTGATCCCTATCATATAATTAAAAAAAAACTGATGACACTAAAATTACAAATATTGCTACCAGAAAAATTATGCATTTATACCTAACCTAAATAACCAAAAATTTACAGTAAAATTATATTTATAATAATGACATGGACTATAAATTATTATGAGATTTATGTTTACACAAACAACCAGCTACAATTCATGGCGGAAGTGTAGACAATTATGTAAACATAGCTACTGTTTGTACTTGTCCCTTTTTCATATTTCATTGTCTTTTGTCTGGCTGCATTTTTTTGAAAAACTGCGTCCCCACACCTTGTAACTCATAGCATTACTATGAAAATCTTCACCCATGCAACCAACCCAGCAAAAGCTAATTTCTCTTTCTACTCTCTCTGCAACTTCTGCCAGAGGACACCAATGTCCAATGTTTAAAAACCCATGAGGTGTGTGAAGACATCTGAGGCTGTACATGTACCTTGGGAGAGTAGATTGAAGATGGCATGCCAGCTTTAGCCAAGTTCACAATTTTTGCCATGGCAACCATTTTGCAAACCCCTAGCAGTGATCACCAACTTCAGATTGTTGGGGCACCTTGGCTAAAAAAGAAATTCCTAATTATCTCTTAGTATAACTAGAAAGAGAAACACCAGAGACAAGAGACCAAGTCTCAGAGAATTCAAATCAGCCTCCCAAGGCATGCAACTCCTATTTGAAGCCTTTTAAGTTGTGAACGCCCTCTTCTGGACTTCAGTTCTATTTTCCTTTTATGTTTCCCAAGTCCAACTCCATTAATAAGTCCGATCTCTGACTCTGATGAGGTGCCCTCCAAGAATCAAAAATCTCCAAGTCACAACCATTGTTGCCCAAATGGGTTTGGAAAGCTTTGCAGAGCCACCTATTTACAAAATTCAAAGTTTGTGTTGGAGCTGGGTGGAGGATGAAGGACCCTGTCAGCCTTTGGGTTCCATAACTTTCAGGATCTCCAAGGAAGCACAGCCCCTCAAATCCAAGTGCACACATCTTTTTACTCAATCTGAGAGGGTCAACTTATTAGATCCACATGCACACAGTGGCTTCTTTCCTGTTTATCCCATTTCAACCAGGACTCCAGTGCTGGCTATCAGGGCTCATACAACCCCCAGCCAGTCTGAGAAGATAGTGCCCCCAAAATACCTAGTGTTAAGTTGTGTGGAATAAAAAGAGTCTTGAAGACAATGGTGCTTAGCCTGGATCCAGCAGTGGGAGTTTCTTTAAACTGAATGCAACACACAGGAAACTGATGTTTCCTCCTCTGCATGGAGGGCTGCAATAGAAGCTGTGAGTCCTGTGCAGTTTGACATTGGGTGAGAAAACCAGGAGAACACTGAGTGGATCTATCAGTTGTGTGTCCTATGACATGCCATGTGCATCTGAAGCATTCAAGCACCCAGAGTTAGTGTGTACCTTTGGGGTGTCTGTGTGCCCAGTAATAATAAGGGTTTACGTGGGGTCTTTATGCTGGAATGGTTAGAGGTCTGGTTTGTTCTTCCTTCTTCTCAAGTTGAGGCCAGTGTTTTTGGGTACTATTCTGGTCAGGTTGATGTTCTTCTGGTGATATCTTGCTGGCCAGGTTAAAGATCTACTGGGGATCTCTTATTGTCAGGTTAAAGGTCTTGCAAGGGTGTCTGCTGGTCAGAATTGGCATTTGTCTGGGGGTCTGTGTTGATCAAGTTGGGAGTCTGCTGGTGTCTCTATTCTTCTCATGGGGCTCTCTGCCTGGGGTCTCTGTGTTTGTCAGTTTGGAGTTCTGCTCATGATCTCTGTGCTGGTCAGGTTGGTGGTCTGGCAGGAGTCTCTGTGATTGTCATGTAGGAGGTAATACTCAGATTTATGTGCCCTGTCATGTTAAGGGTATGCCAGGGGTTTCTATGCTTCTCAGGTTGGGGATCTTCCTGGGATCTGTGCTGCACAGGTTGGGTATCTGCTAGAACTCTGTGTGGTGGTCAGATTGGGGGTTTGGTTCGATCTTTTGTGGTGTTGTTGGGGAAATATTAGGGTACTCTGCTGGACATTCAGTGGTCAGTAGGGGTCTCTTTGCTTCTTTTGTTCCAGGTTTGCTTCAGTTTCTGTGATCATCACAATGAATGTCTACCTTGATCTCTGTGTTGGTCATAGTATAGGGAGGCTAGGTGTCTTTCTTGCCAGACAGGTGGAGATTGGCCCGGGTTCTATATGCTAGTCAGGTTGGAGATCAACTCAGTGTCTCTGTGCTGGTCACATTTGGTATCAACCTAGGAATTTAGTGCTGGTCAGGTTAATGGTCTTCTTGGGATATCTGTGTTCAGTGAGGTTTAGGGGCTGTCTTTATTCTCTGTGCTAGTAATGTTTGAGGTCTGCTTGGGTCTCTGTGCTGGTTACAGAAATATCAGCCTGAGAAGTCTGTTTTGGTCAGCTTGCAGGTCTGCAGGGGTTCTGTGTGCTGTTTCGGTTGGGGATCTCTGAAAAGTTGCTTTACTGGTCCAATTGAAGGTCTGCTGAGGTTTCTGTGCTGGCCATGTTGTCTTTCTGTCTGGTGTCTTTGTGCTGGTCAGATTGGGTGTCTACAGAGAATCGGAGTGCTTGTCAGGATGAAGGTCACCCTGGAGTCTCTCTGGTGGTCAGGTTTGAGGTCTAGTATAATCTTTCTGCTGCTCAGTTTGGGGTAATTCTATGTACTTTTCCAGTCAAAATGCAGTTATGTTGGTGATTTTTTTGCTGTTTAGGTTACATGTCTACTGGGGGTCTCTGTGCTGGTCATGTTTGGGGTCTGCTATGGGTGGCTGTCCTGGTCAGAATTGGAATTTGGCTGGGGAGTCTCTGCTGGGCAAGTTGGGGATCTACTGGAGGTCTCTGTTCCCAGTCACAATTGGAATCTGCCCGGGGTCTGTCATGGTCAGATTTTGGGTCTGCTGGTGTCCTTCCGCTTGTCTTGTCTGTGCCTGGCATCTCTGTTCTGGTCATATTAGAAGTCTACATCAAGAGGTTGGTTCTATCCAGGTTGAGGGTTTACAGAGACTCTCTGAGATGGTCACATTCAGGGTTTTGGACTCTCTGTGACGGTCAAGTTGCAGATTGGTCAGGAGTCTCTGTGCTAGACATTTGGAGATTCAGTCAGGGTTCTCTGTGCTGGTTTGAATGAAGATGTATTGGAGATCTTTGTGCGTGGTCAATTTGGGAGTCTGCTTGGGGTATCTGTGCTGGTCTGTTTAGAGATTGGTTTGGTTCTGTCTGATGCTCAAGTTAATGGACTTGTGGGTACTGTGCTTGTCGGGTGGGATGTCGGTTGGGGGTCACTTTCTTGTTCAGATTCCAGGTCTGCAAGGTTTCCTGTGCTTGCTATGTTGAGGTTCTGCCTGAAGTCTCAGTGTTGGACAAGTTTGAGATCCGTGGAAGGTCTCTGTTTTGGTCAGGTTGAGATCGTCTGGGTGTTTCTGTGGTGATTAGTTTGTCATCCTGCTGGGGTTCTCTGTCTTGGTCAGGTTCAGGGACTTATGAAGGTCTTTGTGCTGGTCAGGTTGGGGGGACCTTCATGGGGTTACTTATCTAGACTGTTTTTTGGTCTGCCTGAAGTTTCTGTGCTGGTCAGGTTGGGGATTTACTCAGAGCCTTTGTACCTAATCAGGTTGGGGGTTTGCCTGTGGTCTCTGGGATGGTGAGGTTCAAGATTGCCTGGGGTCTTTGTGCTGATAAATTTTGAGGTCTGCATAGGGTCTGTGTGCCTGTCATGTTGGGGGCATGCCTTGGGATTTTGTGCTGGTCATGTTGGGTGTCTGCCTGAGTTCTTTGTGGCTGGTCATGTTGAGAGTCTTCCTTGGTTCTTTGTGCTGGTCTAGTTATTGGTCTGCTAGAGGGTTATGTGCTGGTCTTGTCAGGGGTCTTCTGGGTGTCTGTGTGCCCAGTAATCATAAAAGTCTACCTGTGGTCTCTGTGCTGGAACGTTTGGAGGTATGGTTTGGTTTACTTTCTGCTTTGTTGGGGGGTAACTCTGTGTACTCTTCTGGTAATATTGGGATTCTTCTGGTGATTTCTTCCTAGTCAGGTTAGATGTCTAATGGTGTTCTTTGTGCTGGTCAGTTTCAGGGTCTGCCTTGGGCATCTGTGTTGGTCAGAATTGTTTGTCTGGATAGTCTGTGCTGGTCAAGTTGAAGGTCCTCTGGGGTCTCTATGCTTTTCACAGAGCTCGCTGCCTCAGTTTCCTGTGCTGGTCAGGTTTGAGGTCCTAGGGATTTCTGTGCTTTTCTTGTTGGGGGTCTGCCTTGGGCCTCGGTGCTGGTCAGGTCAGGTGTCTTTTGGATTTCTCTGTAGCTGGTCACATTGAGAGTCTGCCTTGGGTTTTGTGCATGTCTGGTTATGGATCGACCAGGGGTTTATGTGGTGGTCATGTCAGGGGTCTTCTCAGTGTTTGTGTGTCGAGTATGTTGGTCCTGTTTCAAATCTGGTTTGATATTCCTGCTGATCAGGCTGGGGGACTTCTGCATACTCTTCTGGTCAGGTTGGGGTTCTTCTGGTTATTTCTTACTGGTCAAGTTAAAGGACTATGTGGTGTCTCTGTGTTGGTTGGGGGTTTGCCAGAATGTCTGTGCTGTTTAAAATTGGTGTTTGTCTGGGGAGTCTGTGCTGGTCAGATTGAGGATCTTCTGGGGTCTCATTGCTGGTCACGGGGCTCTCTGACTGAGTTCTCTATGCTACTCAGGATTAAGGTCTGCTGGGGGTCTCTGTGCTGATCAGGTTGGGGGTCTTCCAGGGGTCTTTGTGATGGTCAGGTAATAGATGATACTGGGATTTATGGGCCGGTCATGTTTAGGATATGCCAGTTGTCTATTTGTTGTTCAGGTTGGAGGTCTGCCTGGGTTTTCTGCTGCACAGTTTGGAATTCTTCTGGGAATTTCTGTGCTGGTCAGGTTGGTGGTCTGGTTGAATCTCTGCTGGTACTTTTGGGAAAATGGTATGGTACTCTGCTTATCAGGTTGGGAGTCAAGAGGTGTCTCTTTTCTTTTCATGGTCCAGGTCTGCTAAAATGTCTGTGATCATCACGTTGAGTTTTTGCCTTGATCTCTGTGCTGGTCAGGTTACAGGGAGGCTAGAGGTCTCTGTTCCTACTCAGGTAAGGATCTGCCAGAGTTTTCTGTGCTAGTCAGGTTAGAGGTCACCTCAAGGTTTCTGTGCTAGTTACATGAGGTCTGCCTGGGGACTTAGTTCTGGTTATTTTAAGGTTTTTCTGGAGACTGCTGTGCGCTGTGAAGTTCTAATGGTGGCTTTGGTCTCTATCCTGGTCATGTTAGGGCTCTGCTTGGGTCTCTGTGCTAGTAACAGAAATATCTGACTGGGTACACTGTTTTGGCAAGGTTGCAGGTCTACTGGATGTCTGTGTGCTGTTCAGGTTGGGGATTTGTCAAGTTATTCTTTGCTAGTTCAGTTGGAATTCTGAGTGGGTGTCTCTAGTGGTCAAGTTTTGTTTCTGCCTAGGGTCTTTGTGTTGGTCATATTGGGGTCTTCATGGAATCTGTGTGCTGTTCAGGATGGGGTCAGCCAGGGCTCCCTATGCCTAGTCAGGTTAGAGGCAAACCTAAGGTCTTCTTGCTGGTCAAGGTATTGGCCTGCGTGGGGTCTCTGTGCTTGTGAATTTGGAAGTCTGATGGTGTCTATATGGTGGTCACACTTAGTAGCTGGCTAGGGTCGCTATGGTGGTCATGTTGAAGCTATGCCTGGGGACACAGTCCTGATCAGGTTGGGGCCTCTTATGAACTCTTTGCTGGTCAGGTTTTGTTACTGATGGGTTACTGTGCTTTTCAGTTCGGGGGTCACTTGGAGGTGTCTTTGCTAGTCAGGTTCTAGGTCTGCTGGGATTTCTGTGCTTGTCAAGTTAAGTGTCTTCCTGGGGTCTCTGACCTGGTGAGGTTGGAGGTTGGCTATAGGTCTCTGTTCTGGTCAGGATTTGAGTCTGCCGTAGGTCACTTTGCTGGTGATTTCTGGGGTATGTTGAGAGTTTCTGAGCTATTCAGCTTAGGGATCTTCTGGAGGTCTCTATGCTGGTGAGGTTGGAGGCCTGCATCAGATTGGTTGTCTGACTGGGCACTCTTTGCTGTTCAGGTCAGGGGTCTGTGCTCTATTATGGCCATTTTTGGGTTCTGTTAGGGTTCTCTGTGCTGATTAAAATGGGGATGTGCTGAATATCTTTGTGCTTGGTCAGATTGGGGGTCTGCTTGGGGTTTCTGAGTTGGTCTGTTTGGATATTTGCTGGTGACTCTGCTTGTCAGGATAATGGTCTGCTGGATACTGTCCTTGTCAGTTTCAATGTCTGTTGGGGGTCTCATTTATTGACAGGTTACAGGTCTGCAGGGTTCCTTGTGCTTGTCATGTTTAGTTTATACCTGAGGTCTTTATATTGGTCAAGTTTGATGTCAGTGAGGTGTCTGTCTTTTGGTCAAATTGGGATCATTTGGAGGTCTCTGTGCTTGGCAGTTTGTAATTTTGTTCGGTGTCTCTGTTCAGGTTGAGGTCTTCTGGGGGTTGTGGTTCTGATTAGTTTGTCATCAAGCTGGAGTTCTCTTTTCTAGTCAGGTTTAGGGACTTCTGTGGTTATATGGGCTGGGCTGGTTTGGAATATACCTAGGGTATCTTTGGTCGAATTTTTGAGGTTGGCCTGGAGTCTCTGGGCTGGACAATGCTTATACTTGCAATGGGTTTCTGTGCTGGTCAATTTGGTTTTCTGCTGAAAGTGTTTGTACCCAGTGAGGTTTGGGTTAATGTTGGGTCACTGTGCTGGTGAAGTTGGAGATTGCCTGGAGTCTCTCTGCTGGTTAGATTAGGAGTCATACTAGAATTTATGTACCCAGTCATGTTGAGAGTGTGCTTTGGGTCTCAGTGCTGGTTTTCTTGTGGGCCTGCCAGGAATTTATGTGTTTTCAAGTGCGAGGTATTCTGGTTTTCTGTGTGCCCAGCAATGATAAAGTTTTGCCTTGGGTCTCTGGGGTGGTCATGTTGGAGATCTTGTTTGGTCTTCCTGGTGCTCAGGTTTGGGGATTTCTGGGGACTCTTCTGGTCAAGTTTGGGTTCTTCTGGTGATTTCTCAATGGTCAGCTTAAAGGTCTCTTTGGATTCTCTGTGCTTGTCAGGTTGGGGGTCTGCCACGGATGCCTGTGTTTGTCAGAATTAGTGTTTGTCTGGAAAGTTTGTGCTAGTCAAGCTGGGGGTCTGCTGGGGTCTCAGGGCTAATTACAGGACTCTTGGCCTGGGGTCTCTGTGCTGGTCAGGTTTGAAGTCTGCTGGAGGTCTCTGTGTTTGTCAGTTTGGGGGTCAGCTAGGGATCTCTGTGATGATCAGGGTAGAGCTCAACCTGAGACTTATGTCCCCAGTCATGTTATGCTAGGGGTCTCTGCACTTCTCAGTTTGCAGGTCTACCTGGGTCCTCTGCTGCACAGGCTAGGGGTGCGCTGAGTCTCCATGCTGGCCAAGTTGTGGGTCTGGGTCGATCTCTGCTGGTGTTTTTGTGGAAATTGTAGAGTATTCTGCTGTTCAGGTTAAAGTTCAGCAGGGGTCTCTGCTTCTCAGGTTTCAGGTCTGCTGGAATCTCCATGATCATCATGTTGTGTTTGTGCCTTGATTTCTGTGCTGGCCAGGTTACAGGAAGGCTAAAGGTTTGTGTTTCCAGTCAGGTGAGGATCAGCAAGTGGTCTATGTGCTAGTCAGGTTAAAGGTCATCTTGGTATCTTCCTGGTGGTCACATTGTTTGTCATCCTGAGGACTTTGAGCTGGCCAGGACAGTTGTCTTCTGGGAATTTCTGTGTTTAATGAGTTTTGGAAGTAGCCTTTTGTCTCTGTTCTGGTCATATTTGAAGTCTGCTTGGATCTCCTTGCTAGTCACAGGGATATCTTCCCGGGTACTCAGTTTTGGTTAAGTTGCAGTTTTCTTAGGGTTTGTGTGCTCTTCAGTTTAGGGATCTGTTAGCTGTCCTTTTGCTGGTCTAGTTGGGGTTCTGCTGGGTTATCTGTGCTTGTCATGTTGTGTTTCTTCCTGGGATCTCTGTGCTGGTCAGATTTGGAGTCTCCAGGGTGTCTGTTTGCTGGTCATGACTGGAGTCAGCCTGGGTTCTCTGTGCTGGTCAGCGTGGGTGTCTCCCTAAAGACTCTGTGCTGGCCTGGTTTGAAGTCTGCTGGGGGTAATTCTGTTGGTAAGGTTGGTAGTCTTCCTGGAGTCTTCATGACATGTCAATTTCGGTCTTTCAGAGGTCTTCATGTTTGTCAGGGTGGCAGTCTGCCTCGGGTCTCTTTGCTATTGAATTTGAAAGTCTGCTGTTGTCTCTGTGGTGGTCACATTTAGTTTGTGGCTCGAGTCTCTATGTTTGTGATGTTGAAGACATCCATGAGGACACATTGTTAATCAGGTTGGGGGCCTTTTTGAACTCTCTGCTGGTCGAGCTTGGTTACTGATTGGTTACTGTGCCTATCAGGTTTGGGGGCTTCTGGGGGTGTCTTTGACTTTCAGGTTCCAGTTCTGTTGGGGTCTTTGTGCTTGTCATGTTGAGTGTCTTCCTGTTGTCTCTGTCTTGGTCAGGAGGGAGGTTAGCTGTGGGTCTCTGTGCTGGTCAGGTTTTAAGTCCACTGGGGGTCTCTTTGTTGCTGATTTCCGGGGTCTTCTAGAATATTCTAAGCTACCCATCTTAGGTATTTTCTGGGATTCTCTCTGTTGATCACATTGGAGGTCTGAATGGAGTCTCTCTTCTGGTAAATTTGGTTATCTAATTGGGGACTCTGTGCTAGTAACATTAGGGGTGTCCTGGAGGTCTCTGCTTTCAGTCACATTTGGAATCTGCCTGAGGTCTGTCCTCATCATGTTTGGGGTGTGCTGGTGATTTTCTACTAGTCTCATGAGTTCCTGGGGTTAATGTTCTGGTCACAATGGAGGTCTACATTATGAGCTCTGTTCTGATCAAGTTGGCATTCTCCTGGGGCTTCCTGTGATGCTCAGGTTTGGGGTCTGCTGTATCTTTCTGGTTGGTTAGGTTGTGGGCCTACCAAGAGTCTCTATGGTGGTCTGTCAAAAGCTTCTGTCCTGGTTAAAATGAGAATGTGATGGATATCTTTGTGCCTGGTCACATTGCGGGTCTGTTTTGGGTCTCTGTTCTGGTCTATTTGGAGATTTGTTTTGGTCAAACTTCTGGTCAAGTTAGTGGACTTCTTCATATGGTGCTTGTCAGGTC
Source organism: Lyroderma lyra (assembly GCA_004026885.1). Taxonomy (NCBI): domain Eukaryota; kingdom Metazoa; phylum Chordata; class Mammalia; order Chiroptera; family Megadermatidae; genus Lyroderma; species Lyroderma lyra. The sequence goes on along the minus strand of PVJL010006891.1, from coordinate 44,063 downwards.
AGCTGTGTGATGGAGGTCTCTTTCCCGGTCAGATTCCAGGTCATCAGGGGTCTTTATCCTTGTCATGTTGAATTTCTGTCTGAGGTTTTTGTGTTGGTCAAGTTTAAGGTCAGTTAGTGGTTTCTTTTCTGATCAGTTGGGGTCCCTGGGAGGTGTTTGTGCCAAATAGTTTGGGGTTCTCTTGGGGTGCCTTTCTTCCCAGTCACATTTGTAGTCTGCCTGGAGTCTGTACTGGTCAGTTTTGAAGTCTGCTGGTTTCTCTCTGCTGGTGTCAGACATGCCTGGGGTTTCTGTTCTGGTCACATTGGAGGACTGCTTTGTTCTGTTTTCATCAGATTGGGATCTTCTGGGTCCCTCTGTGATAGAGAGTTGTGGAATCTGTTGGGGCTCTTTGTGATGTTCAGGCTGGGGGTCTTTCCAGAGTCTCTATGCTGGTCATTTGAAGGTTCTGTCTGATTTCTCTGTGATAGTTTAAAATGTGGATGTTTTGGATGTCTTTGTGCCTGGTCAGGTTGAGGGTCTTCTTTGGGTATTGGTTCTGGTATGTTTGGAGGTTTACTTGGGTCTCTTGGCTGCTCAGGTTAGTGTACACTTGGGTACTTTACTTGTCCATTTGGGTGACTTCTGGGGGTCAATTTTCTGGTCAGGTTCCAGGTCTGCATGTGTCCCTGTGCTAGTCATGTTGAGCTTCCTTCTGAGGCCTCTGTGTTGGTAGTTTGAAGTCGGTTTGGGGTCTCTGTTTTGGTCAGGTTGCTATCAGTCAGGGTAGTCTGTGCTGGGCAGGTTAGGGTTCTGCTCAGGGTCTCTGCACTGGTCCGTTTCAGGCCTTCTTTGTTGATTAGTTTTACATCCTGCTGGTGTTCTCTGTTCTGGTTAGATTTGGGGTCTTCTGGTGGTCTTTGTGCTGCTCAGGTTGGGCTTCTGATTGGGGTCTCTGTAGTCATGAGTTTGATGGTCTGCCTAGGGTCTCTGTACTGATCAGTGTTAAAGTCCACATGATGTTTTCCTGCTGGTCAGTTTGGCTTTCTTTTAAAAGACTTTGTACCCAATCAGGGGGTTTACATTAGTTTTCTGTTCTGGTGAGGTGGGAGTTTCCCTGGTGTCTCTGTGCTGGTCAGTTTTAAGGTTTGCCTGGGGTCTCTGGGCTTGTCATTTTAAGAGTCTGTGTTTCGTCTCTGTGCCTGTCAGCTTAAGGTTCATATTGGTATTTATGTGCCTAAGCATATTGAGTGTCTACCTTGTGTCTCATTGCTAGTCTTGTTATGGGCCTGCCAGGTGTTTGTATATTGGTCATGTCCAGGGTCTTCTAGTTGTCTGTGTTCCAAGTAATGAAAAGGTTTATGCCTCAGATCTCTGAGATGGTCATGTTGCATGTTTGGTTTGATTTTTCTTGTGCTCAGGTTTGGGAACTTCTGGGTATTCTTCTGGTCAGTTTGGGTTTCTTCTGGTGATTTCTTGTTGGTGAGTTTAGAGAGCTACTAAGGGTCTCTGTGCTCATCAGTTTAAGATTCTTCAAATGGTATTTGTACTAGTAAGAATTGGTGTTTGCCTAGGAAATCTGTGCTGATAAGGTTGGGGATCTGCTGGAATCTCTCTGCTGGTCACAGAGCTCTTTGCTTGTGGTCTCTGTTGTGGTTATGTTTGAGGTCTGCTGGTGGTCTCTGTGTTGGTCAGGTTGGGGGTCTTCCACGGATCTCTGTGATGATCATGGTAAGGGTCATCCTGGAATTTAGGTGCCCTGTTATGTTAACGGTATGCTAGAGTTCTCTGAGCTTCTTAATTTGGAAGTCTGCCCAGGTTCTCTGCTGCACAAGTTGGGTGTCTGCTGGGAGGTTCTGTGCTGGTCAGGTTGGAGGTCTGGTTAGATCTCTGTCGTGGTGCTTAAGGAAATTGTAGGGTACTGTGCTGGTCATGTTTACCATCTACATAGGTCTCTTTGCATCTCAGGTTCCAGGTTTTCTGGTGTCTCTGTGATTATCACATTAAGTTTGTGCCTTGATCTCTCTTCTGACCAGGTTACAGGGAGTCTAGTGGTCTCTGTTTCCAGTAAAGTCAGGATCAGCCAGTGATTTCTGTATGAGTCAGATTTGATGTCACATCGAGGTCTCTTTACTAGTCAGATTGGGTGTCTTCCTGAGAACGTAGTGCTGTCCAGGATTGGTGTCTTCTGGAAATTACTGTACTCAGTGAGTTTTGGGGGTAGCTTTTGGTCTCTGACCTGGACATGTTTGAAGTCTGCTTAGATCTTTGTGTTGGCTACAGAGATATCTGCCTGGGCACTTGGTTTTGGAAAGGTGCCAACCTGTGTGGGATCTGTGTCTTGTTCAACTGAAGGATCTGTCAAGTGTGTTTTTGCCGACTCACTTGAGATTTTACTGGGATTTCTGTGCCAGTCATGTTGTGTTTCACCCAGACATCTCTGTGCTGGTCAGATTGGGGATCTTGTTAAATATCTGCTAGTATTATTGGGGAAGTGACAGGGTACTGTGCTGTTCGAGTTGGAAGTCAACAGGGGTCTCTGAGTTTTTCAGGATCCAGATCTGCTGGAGTGTCTATGATTATCACATTGAGTTTGTGCCTTGATTTCTGTGCTGGCCAGATTACAGAAAGTCTAGGAGTCAGGAGAGGATCAGCCAGGGGTCCTTTTGCTAGTCAGCTTGGAGACCATTTCAGGGGCTCTGTGCTTGTCAGATTTGGTGTCTGCTTGGGGATTTTGGGCGGTCAAGTTAGGATTCTTCTGGAGATCTCTGTGATCAATGAGGTTTGGGGCTAGCCTTTTGTCTGTGTCCTGGTCATGTTTGAAATCCACTTGTGTCTCTAGCTGGTACTCCTCTGCTTGGAGACTTGGTTTTGATTAGGTTGCAACCTGCTTGGGATCTGTGTGGTGTTCAGGTTGGGGATGTGTCAAGTGTGTTTTTCCTCATCCAGTTGAGGTTGTACTGAGTTTTCTGTGCTGGTCATGTTGTATTTCTGCCTGACATTCCTGTGCTGGTCAGATTGGGTGTCTGCAGGGAGTCTATGTGCTGGTCAAAATTGCGTCAATCTGGGGTTTCTGTGCTAGTCACTTTGAGTGTCTGCCTAGGATCTCTGTGCTGGCATGGTTATGGGTGGGATGAGGGTAATTGTGGTGGTAAAGTTGGTGATGATCCTATGGTCACTATGACATGTCATTTGGGGTCATTCAGAGGTCTCTGTGGTGATCTGCCTGGAGTCTCTTTTCCGGTGTGTTATGGGGTCTCCTGGATGTTCCTGAGCTACTCAGCCTAGGGGTATCTGGGGCGTCTTCATGCTTGTTATTGAGGAGGTCTGTATAGGATCTCTGCACTGCTGAGATTGGTATTCTGCCTGTGGACTATGTACTGGTCACGTTAGGGGTCTGCTGAAGATCTTTCTATTCAGTCACAATCTGCCTGAGGTCAATTCTGATCAGGTTGAGGTTCTGCTGGTATCTTACTTGTGGGTTCATGTGTTCCTATGGTCTCTGTACTGGTCATGATGAAGGTCTGCATTAACGGCTGTGTTTTAGTCACTTTGGTGGTTTCCTGGGGCTCTCTGTGTGATGATCAGGTTTGGGGTTCACTGGATGTCTCTGTGCTGGTCAGGTTGTGGGTCTGCGTGGAGTCTCTATGCTGGTCATTTGGGGGTTCTATTAGGGTTCTTTGTGCTTGTTAGTATTGAGATGTGCTGGAGATATCTTTGACTGTCCAGGTTAAAGATTTGCTTGGGGTATCTGTGCTGGACTGTTTGGATATTTGCTGAGGTAGCACTTCTCATTAAGTAAATTAACTGCTCTTTATTGTTCTTCTCAGGCTGGGCGTATGCTGGAGGTCTCTTTTGTGGTCAGGTTCCAGGTCAGTTGGTGGTCTCCTCAAGGTTTTTGTACCCAGTCAACTTGGGAGTTTAACATTGGTCTCTGTGTTGGTGAAGTCAGAGATTGCCTGGGTCTTTGCGCTGGTCAGTTTTGAGTACTGTTTGGGATGTTTGCTTATGACGTTGGGGGTCAGCCTTGGGTCTCTGAGCTGGTCAGGTTAGTGGTCATACTAATATATGCCCAATAATGTTGAGAGTCTTCATGGAGTCTCTGTGCCGGTTTGGGTAATGGCATGCCAGCAGTATATATACTGGTATGTCACAGGTCTTCTTGGTGTCTGTGTGCCTAGTAATGATAAGGTTTTGCCTGTGCTGACTGTGTTAATGAGGTTGTTGATCTGATTTGATCTTCCTGGTGCTCAGCTTGAAGAACTTCTGGGTACTCTTCTGGTCCAGTTGGGGTTCTTCTGGTGATTTCTTCCTGGTTAGTTTAAAGATATAGTTTAAACTGAAGGTTTCTGTACTTGTCTGGTTCAGGGTCTGCCAGGGATGTCATTCCAGGTCAGAATTAATGTTTGTCTGGGAAATCTGTGGTGCTCAAATTGGTTCTCTTGGAAGTCTCTGTGCTGGTCAGGTTTGGGGTCTGCCACGGGTGTTTGTAATGGTCCGATTAGGGTCCATTCTCAGATTTGTGTGCCCGGTCATGTTGAGGGGATGCCAGTGGTCCCTGTGCTGTTCTATTTGGAGATCTCCCTGTGAGGCCTGCTGCAGAGTTTGAGGGTCATCGTGGAGTCTCTCTGCTGGTCACACTGTGAATCTGGTTGGATATCTGCTTGTGTTATTGGGAAAATGGTAGGGTACTGTGCTGGTCATGTTGGAAGTCAACAAGTGTCTCTGCTTTTTTCAGGTTCCAGGTCTGCTGGAGTCTATAATCATTATGTTGAGTTCATGCCTTGATTTCTGTGCTGGCCAGTTTACAGAAAGTGTGGGACTCTGTGTTTCCAGTCAGGGTATGTTGGCCAAGGGTCTTTCTTCTAATCAGATTGGAGATCATCTCGGGGGCTGTGCACTGGTCAGAGTTGGTGTCTGCCTAGGGACTTCGTGCAGATCAAGTTAAGGTTCTTCTGGAGATCTCTGTGTTCAGTGAAGTTTGGGGTAACCTTTGGTCTATGTCCTGGTCATGTTTGAAATCCACTTGTGTCTCTGGCTGGTCACAAGTATATCTGCCTGGAGATTCTGTTTTGGAAAGGTTGTATTTCTTCTGGGAGTCTATGTGCCATTCAGGTTTGGGATCTGTCAGGTGTCTCTTTGTTGGTCCAGTTCAGGTCTGCTGTGGTTTCTGTGCTGGTCATGCTGTGTTCATGCATTGATCTCTGTATTGGTCAGATTAAGGGTCTGCTGTGGGTCTGTGTTCTGGTAAGGATGTGTGTCAGCCTGGGATCTCAGTGCTGGTCAGGATGCGTGTCTTCCTAGGGTCTCTGTGCTGGCCTGTTTTGTGGTCTGCTTGGAGTAGTGGTGTTTGTAAAGTTGTTAGTTTTCCCGTGGTCTCAATGACATGACAATTTTAATATTTCAGAGTTCTCTGTGCTTGTCAGGGTGTGGGTCTACCTGGGGTGTCTGTGCTGGTGAGTTTGAAAGTCTGCTGGTGTTTCTGGGGTGGCCATACTTAGTGTGTGGCTCGGGTCTCTATGCTGGTGATGTTGAAGGTATGCCTGGGGACACAGAGCTGATCACGTTGGGTCTGTTTTAATGTCTTTGCTATTAAGGTTTGGAGACTGATAGGCTATAGTGCCTATCATATTGGGTGTCTGCTGAGGATCTCTTTGCTGGTCATGTTTCAGTTTTCCTGGGGCTCTGTCTTAGTCATGTTTTTGGTTGGCTGTGGTCCTCTGTACTTGTCAGGATTTGAATCTACTGGGTGTCTCTTTGATAGTGAGTTTTGGGATTTCTTGTGGGTTTCCGAGCTATTCAGCTTAGTAGTCTTGTGGTGGTTTCTGTGCTGGTCACGTTGAAAGACTTCACAGAAATCTGGTGATTTCTTCACTGATTGTCAGATTGGTTGTCCATCTAGGGACTCTGTGCTGGTCATGTTAGGGGTCCTCTGGAGATCTCTATTTTCAGTCACATTTCGAATTTTTCTGTGGTCTGTCTTGATCATATTCAGGGTCTGCCGATGTCTTTCTGCTGGTCTCATGTGTGCCTGGGACTGTATTCTGTTCACATTGGAGATCTGCATAGGGAGATGTGTTCTGGTCATGTTGGGCATCTGCTGTGGCTCTCTGTGATGGTCAGGTTCGGTGTCTCCTGAAACTATCTGTGGCATTCTGATTGTGAGACTGCCAGTAGTCTCTATGCTTTTCATTGTTTGTTCTGTCAGGGTTCTCTGTTCTGATTAGGATGGGGATGAGTTTGAAATCTTTTTGCCTGGTCAAGTTGGAGTTCTGCTTGGGGTATCTGTGCTGGTTTGTTCGGAGATTTTCTGGGGCCTCTCTTCTGGTCAGATAAATGGACTGCTGGTTACTCTTCTTGTGATGTTGGATATCTGTTGAAGGTCTTTTTCCTGGTCAGATTCCAGGTCTGCAGGAGACCCTGTGCTTTTCATGTTGAGTTTCTGCCTGAGTTCTCTGTGTTTGTCAAGTTTGAGGTTTAATGGGTGGTCTGTGTTCTGGGATCAGTTGGGGGTCTCTGTGCTCGACAGCTTGGGGTTCTGCTAGGTTCTGTGTTCCCAGTCACATTTGGAATCTTCCTGGGGTCTGTTCTGGTCAGGTGTAGAGTTTGCTGTGGTGTCTCTGCCTGTCTCAGGTGTGCCTGGTGTCCCTCTTCTGGGTTATGTTATGGTCTGCTGGGGCTCTCTGCGATGGTCAGTTTCAGGGTCTCCTGGGGCTGTCTGTGATGTTCAGGGTGGGGTTCTGCCCAGAGTCTCTACTCTGGTCATTTGGGGATTCTGTCTGGGTTCTCTGTGCTGGTTAGTGTGGGAATATGCTCGAGATCTTTGTGCCTAGTAAGGTTTCGGGTCTGCTTTGGGTATCTGCTGGTTTGTTTGGAGATTTGCTGGGTTCTCTCAGCTGCTCCAATTAATGTACTATTGAGTACACTACTTGTCCAGTTGAGTGTCTTCTGGGGTTCACTTTCTTACTCAGATTCCAATTCTGCATGTGTGCCTGTGCTCATCACGTTGATTTTCATCCTGAGGTATTTGTGTTGATCAAGTTTGTGGTTGGCTGCGAGTCCCTGTTCTGGTCAGGTTGGGATCAGTTGGTGGTCTCTGTGCTGGGCAGGTTTGGGTTTCGCTCAGGGTCACTATACTGGTCAGGTTGAGGTTATCTGGAAGTTTCTGTGCTGATTAGTTTGACGTCTTGGTGAGGTACTTTGTTCTAATTAAGTTCGAGTTCTTCTAGTGGTCTTTGTGCCAGTCAGGTTTGTGGTCTTTCTGTGGTCTCTGTGGTCATGAGTTTGCAGGTCTGCCTGGGTTCTCTGTGCTGGTTAGTTTTGAAATCGTCATGGCATTTCTGTGCTGGTGAGTGTGACTGTCTGTTCAAAGTCTTTGTACCAAATCAGGTTGGGGTTCATATTGGGTCTCTGTGTTGTTGAGGTTGAAGATTCCCTGGGATCTCTGTGCTGGTAATTGTTGATGTCTGCATAGAGTTTCTCTGCTGGACAGTTTGGCTATTCACTGGAAGTGTTTGTACCCAGTTAGGTGGGGGTTTTTGTTTGGTCTCTGTGCTGATGAGGTTGGAGATTCCCTGGGGTCTCTGCATTGCTCAGTTTTAAAATCTACCTGAGATCTCTGTGCTTGTCATGTTCGAGGTCTGGGTTAGGTGTCTGTGTTGGTCTGGTATTTATGTGCCTGGGCATGGTGAAAGTCTGCATTGAGTCTTAGGTCTAATATTGTTATGGATTAGTCAAGGGTTTATGTGCTGGTCATGTCTGGCGCCTTCTTGTTATCTGTGTGCTCAGTAATGATAAAAGGCTGCCACGGGTCTCTGAGGTGGTCATGTTTGAGGTCTGGTTTGACCTTCCTAGTGCTTAGATTTCAAGATTTCTGGGTACTCTCATGGTAAGATAGGAGTTCTTCTGGTGATTTCTTGCTGGACAGCTTAGAGGTCTACTAGGGGTCTCTGCTTGTCAGGTTGAGGATCTGCCAGGGCTGTCTGTGCTAGTCAGTATAATATTCTCTGGGGAGTATGTGCTGGTCCAGTTAAGGGTCTGCTATGGTCTCTGTGCTGGTCACAGGACTCTTTGCCTGGGGTCTTTGTGCTGGTCAGGGTAGGTGCCATCCTGAAATTTTTGTGCCTGGTCATGTTAAAGTTATCCTAGGGATCTCTGTGCTGCTCAGGTTGGAGGTTTGCCCAGGTTTTCTGCTGTGCAGGTTGAGGATCAGCTGGGAATCTCTGTGCTGGTCAGGTAGGGGCTCTAATTGGATATCGTTAGTGTTGTTGTAGAAATGGTAGGGTACTGTGCTGGCCAGGTTATGGGTCAGCAGGGGTCTCTTTGCATTGCAGGTTCTAGGTCTGCTGGAGTCTCTGTGATCATCACGTTGAGTTTGTGCCTTGATCTCTGTGTTGGTCAGGTTACAGAGAGGCTAGGGTTCTGTGTTCCCAGTCAGGTCAGGATTGGCCAGGGGTCTCTGTGACTGTCAGGTTTAAGGTCATCTCGCGACCTCCCTGCTGGTCAGATTGAGTGTCTTTCTGAAAACTTTGTGCCTGTCAGGATAGGTGTCTTCTAGGGATTTCTGTGCTCAATGAGTTTTGAGGCCTTTCGTTCTTTCTGGTAATGAATTTTTGGGGTCGGCTCAGGGTCTCTGTGCCATTCAGCTTGGGTGCATGGGGTCTCTTTGCTGATGAGATTGGTTGTCTGCCTAGTGATTCTGCGCTGGTCAGCTTAGGGGTCTGCTGGGAGTCTCTTTCCAGGTCAGCTTTGGAATCTGCAGGTGTCCATTTGCTTGTCATGATTAAAGTCGTTGGTTGGTCTCAGATCTGGTCAGGTTGAGGTCATTCAGGGATGTCTGTGATAGGCACATTGGCATTTTACAGGGTGTCTCTATTATCAGTAAAGTTTGAAATCTACCTTGGGTTTGTATTGTCAGTTTTGTGGTTTTCTGGGGTTTCTCCACTGTTCTTGTGTGTACCTGAGTTCTCTGTTCTAATCACATTGGAGATGCATATTGCGAGCTCTGTTCTGGTCATGTTGGGGATCTGCTGGCATTGTCTGTGATGGACAGATTGGGGGTCTCCCAGGAGTCTCTATAGTAGTAATTTGGGGGTCCTGTCAGGGTTCTCTTTGTTGGTGAGGATGAGGATGTGCTAAAGACCTTTGAGTCTGGTTACATTGGGGTTCTGCTTGGTGTATCTGTGCTGGTGTGTTTAGATATTTATTGAGGTCTCTCTGCTGTTAAGTGTAATAGATTAGTTGGTACTATGCTTGTCAGGTTGGGTGTGTTTAGAGGTCTCTTTCTTGGTCAGATTTTTGTTCTAAAGTGGGTTTGGTGCTTGTCATGTTGAGTTTCTGACTGATATTTCTGTGTTTGTAAAGTTTGAGGTCCATGGGTGGTCTCTGTTCTGCTCATGTTGGGATCATTCAAAGGTCTCTGTGATAAGTAGTTTCGTATTCTGCCGTGGTGTCTGTGTTTTCAGTTACATTTGGAATCTGCTTGGGGATTTTCCTGGTCATTGTTTGGGGGCTGCTGGGATCCATATGCTCGTCTCAGGTGAGCTTGGTGTCCCTCTTCGTGTCACCTTGGGAATCTGAGTTGGTGACTTTGTTCTGTTTGGGTTTTGGGTTGTTGAAGCTCTCTGTGATTGTCATATTGATATTCTGCTTCAGCTCTCTGTTATGGTCACATTCAGGAACTGCCAGGTTTCTCTATGCTGGTCACTTGAGGGTTCATTCAGGGTTCTTTTTCTGTGTTGTTTAGGATGGAGATTTTCTGGAGATCTTTTTGTTTCTGGTCATAGGGGGTTCTGTTTGGGGAATCTGTGCTGGTCAGTTTGGAGATTTGGGATAGTCTCTTTCCTGGTCAGGTTAATGAACTGCTGGGTACTGTGCTTGTCATGCTGGGTGTCTGCTGGAGGTCATTTTCCTAGTCATGTTACAGGTCTACAGGCTTCTCTGTGCTTGTCATGGTGTATTTTTTCCCTGAGGTTTCTGTATTGGTCATGTTTGAGGTCAGTGTGTGTTCTCTGCTTAGGTCATGTTGGGGTCATTCACGGGTATCTGTTCTTGACATATTGGTGTACTGCAGTGGTTCTCTCTTCCCAGGCACATTTAGAATCTGCCTAGGGATTTTCCTGGTCTGGTTTTGGGGTCTTCTAGAATCTCTCTGCTTGTCTCAGGTGTGCCTGATGTGTCTGTTCTTGTCATCTTGGAGATCTCCATTTGGTGCTCTATTCTGGTCTGGTTGGGGGTGTGCTGGAGCTGTCTGTGATGATCAAGTTTGGAGTCTGTCAGGAGTTTTTATGCTGGTCATTTGGGAATTCTGTCTGTGCTCTCTGTGCTGGTTAGAACGAGCATGTGCTAGAAATGTAGTGCCAGTGAGGTTGAGGTCTCTTTCGGGTATCTATGTTGTTGTGCTTTGAGATTTGCTATGGTCTCTCTGCTGTCAGGTAAATGGAATCCTGGGTTCCACATTTATCAGGCTTGCTGTCACCTGTGGGTCTTTTTCCTGGTCAGTTCCAAGTCTTCAGGTGTCCCTGTACTTGTCATGTTTAATTTATGCTTTAGGTCTCTGAGTTGGTCAAGTTTGAGGTAGGTGGGGGTGAGGTCTGTGTTCTGGGCAGCTTCGGGTAAGTCAGAGGTCTCTGTGCTGGGCAGCTTGTGGTCCTGCTTAAAGTTTACATGATTTTCAGGTTGAAGTCTTCTGGGCATTTCTGTGCTGATTAGTTTGAGGTGTGGCTTGGGATCACAGTTGAGGATCTGCTGGAGTTCTTTTCCCTGATCACTTTGGGCATCTGTATGAGGTCTCTGTGTGCAGTCAGTTTGGGATTTGCCTTTGTTCTCTGTGCTTGTGTATTAGAAAGTCTGTTAGTGTGTCTCTGGTGGTCACCCTTAATGTCTGCCACGGGTTTCTATATTGGACATATTAAAGATATGCCGGAGGACATTTTAATCTCTCTACTTGTCAGGCTAGGGGATGGCTGGGACACTGCATATCAGTAAGGGGTTCTGCCAGGGTCTCTCTGCTTGTCATGTTTCATGACTGCCTGGGGTCTCTGTCCTGTTCAGCTTGAAGGTTGGCTGGTGGCCTCTGTGCTGCTCAGGTTTTCATTCTGCTGGGGTTCTCTGTGCTCATGAGTTTTGAGGAAATGGTATTGTACTTTCCTGCTCAGGTTGGGGGTCAGCAGGTGTTTCTGTACTTTTCTTGTTCCAGGTGTGCTTGGAGTCTCTGTGACCATCACATAGAGTGTCTGCCTTGATCTCTATGATGATCAGGTTACAGAGAGGCTAGGGGGTCTCTGTCACTAGACAGCTGGAAATTGGCCGGGGGTCTCTGAGTTAGTCAGGTTGGAGGTCATCTAGGGATCTTTGTGCTGGTCAGATTGGGTGTCTGTCCTGGGCTTTTGCTCAGGTTAGTGGTCTTCTGGACATCTCTGTGCTCAGTGGGTTTTGGATGCTGCCTTTGGTCTCTATCCTGGTGATATTTTGTGTCTGCTTGTGTTTCTGTGCTGGTAACAGAGACATCTGCCTGGATACTCTGTTTTGGTCAGTTTGCAGGTCTGCTGGGCATCTGTGTGCTGTTCAGATTGGAAATTTCTCAGCTGTTTATTTGCTGGTTCTTTTGGGCTTCTGCTGGGATTTCTGTTCTGGTCATGTTGTGTTTCTGTCTGGGGTCTCTGGGTTCATAAGATTTAGAGTCTGCCAGGAGTTCATGTAGTGGTCAGGATTTGGGTCAGCCTTGGTCTCTGTGCCCGCTCAGTTATCAGGTCTGCCTGGGATTTCTGTGATGGTCAGTGTAAGAATCTTTTCAAGGTCATTGTACTCAGTCCAGTTGGGTGTTTACCTAAGTCTCTGTTCTGGTGTGGTTGAGAATTGCCTGGGGTCTCTGTCCTGGTCAGATTGAGGGTCTGGTTAAACCTACTTGCTGCTCAGGTTGCGAACATTCTGGGGACGTTTTTGGTCAGGTTGATGTCCTAGTGAAAATTTCTTGCTGGTCAGGTTAGAGGTATACTTGGGGTCTCTGTGCTGGTCAGGTAGAGGGTCTACCATGGGTGACTGTGCTGGTCAGAATTGGTGTTTTTCTGAGCAGTCTGTGCTGGTCAGTTTGGGTGACTGCTGGGGTCTTTGTTCTGGTCATGGGTCTTTCTGCCTGGGGTCTTTGTGCTGGTCATATTGAGTGTCTGCCTGGGAACTTAGTGCTGGTTAGGTTGGGGGTCTTCTGGTAATCTCTGTGTTCAGTGAAATCTGGGGGCTGCCTTTGGTGTCTGTCTAAGTCATGTTTAAGGTCTGTTTGGGTCTGTGTGCTGGTCACAGGGATATCTGTCTGGGGACTCTGTTTTCGAAAGGTTGCAGGCCTTCTGGGGGTCTTTGTAATGTTCAGGTCGAGGATCTGTCAGATGTTACTATGCTGGTCCAGTGGAGGCTCTGCTTGGGTTTCTTTACTGGTCATGTTTTATTTCTGCCTATGGTCTCTGTGCAGGTAAGATTGAGGTTATGCCAGGAGTTTGTGTGCTGGTCAGAGTGGGGGTCAGCCTAGGGTTTCTTTGCCTGGTCAGGTTTTTGGTCTGCCAGGGGTCTCTGTGCTGGTCAGAGTGGGGGGTCAGCCTAGGGTTTCTTTGCCTGGTCAGGTTTTTGGTCTGCCAGGGGTCTCTGTGCTGGTCAGTCTGGTGACTGCCTAGGGTCTCTGTGCTGGTCTGGTTTGAGGTCTGTTGGTTGTAATCGTGTTGGTAATGATGGCAGTCTTTCTGGCGTCTCCATGATATTTCAGGGGTCTCTGTGTTTCACAAGTATGGCATCTGCATGGGTTCTTTGTGCCCTGTAAGCATGGGGGTCTGCCTGGGGTCTGTGTGCTGGTGTATTTGTAAGTCTGTTGGTGTCTCTGTGATTGTCACACTTAGCATCTGCCTCAAGTCTCTCTGCTGCCTATGTTGAAGGTATGCCTGGGGACTCTGGGCTGGTAAGGTTGGGGTCTGTTTCAACCTCTCTGCTTGTGAGGTTAAGGGATGGATGGGGTACTATGCCTATCTGTTTGGGGGTTACCCTGAGTATCTATGCTGGTCAGGTTTCAGATACTGGCTTATCTACGCTTGTCATGCTGAGTGGCAGTCTGAGGTATGTCTCCTGGTCTGGTTGGAGTTTCGCTGGCTTCTTTTTGCTCATCAGGGTTTTATTCTGCTGGGGGTTTCTGTGCTCATTAGTATTGGGGTCTGCTAGGAGTCTCTATGCTATTCAGCTCAGGGTTTTTCTGAGGATTAATATGCTGGTCAAGTGTGAGGTCTCCCTGGGAACTCTGTGCTGGTCAGATTAGGGGTCCACTAGGGGGCTGTGATTCCAGACACAGTTGTAATGTGTCTGGTGTTTGTCCTGGTCAGTTTAAGGGTCTGCTGGGGTCTTTTTTCTGGTCTCATATGTGCCTGGCATCTCTGTCCTGGTTAGCTTGGAGGTCTACATTAGGGGCTCTGTAGGTTGCAGGTTTGCTGGGGCAGTCTGTGATGTCAAGTTCTGGGTTTGCTGGCCTGGTTTGAGGTCTATTGGTTGTAATTGTGCTGGTAATGATGGGAGTCTTTCTGGGGTCTGTGATGGTCATGTTGGGGGTCTGCCAGGAGTCTTTATGCTTGTCATTTTGGGATTCAGTGAGGGTTCTTTTTGCCTGTTAGGATTAAGATGTGCTGAAGATCTTTGTGTTTGGTCATGTTGTGGGTCTTATTTCGGTATCTGTGCAGGTCTGTTTGGAAATTTGTTGGGGTCTCACATTAAGGGACAGCTGAGTGCCCTCCATGTCAGTTTGGGTATCTGTTGGGGCTCTCTTTTCTGGTCAGGTTCCAGGGCTACAGTGTTCCTTGCCCTTGTCATGTTGAGTTTCTTTCTGCTTGAGGTATCTGTATTGGTCAAGTTTGAGGTCAATGTGGGTTCTCTGTTTTACTCCCATTAGGATCATTTGGGTGTCTTTGTGTTGGGCAGATTGTGAATCTGCTTGGGCTCCCTGAGCTGATCAGAGTGTCTTCTGGTGGTTTCTATGCTGATTATTTGAGGGTCTGGCTGTGGTTCTCATTTCTGGTCAGTTTGGAGGTCTGCTGGGGGATTTTGTGCTGGTCAAGTTGGAGGTATCCCTACAGTCTCTGTGGTTGTGAGGTTGGAAGTTTGCCTGGAATCTCTGAGCTGGTCATTTTTGAGGTCTGCTTAAGTTTTCTGTGCTGGTCAGTTTGAGGGTCTGCTCAGGGTCTTTGTACCCCATCAGATGAAAGTAACACCTGGGGTGACTGTTCTGGTGAGGTTGGAGAATGCCTGTTGTCTCTGTGCTGCTTCGTTTTGAGGTCTGCCTGGGGGTCGGAGTGTTTGTCATGTGGGGCATCTGCTTTATGTCTCTCAGCTTGTCAGGTTAGGTGTCTGCCTGAGTTATCTGTGGCACATCATGTTGAGGCTCTGCCTTTGATCTTTGTGCTGGTGTGGTGTATGAGTCTGAAGGGGTTTATATGCTTATCATGTCAGGGGACTTCTGGGTGGCTGTGTGCCCAGTAATGATAAGTGACTGCCTGGGGTCTCTGTTCTGGTCATGTAGGAGGTCTGCTTTGATTTTCCTACTGCTCATATTGGGAAATTTCTGGGTACTCTTCTGGTCAGGTTTGGGTTCTGCTGGGGATTTATTGCTAGTCACGTTAGAGGTCTACTGGGGGTGTCTGTGCTAGTCAGGTTGAGGGTCTGCCAGATATGTCTGTGCTGGTCAGAATTGGTGTTTGTCTGAGAAGTCTGTGGTCGTCCAGTTGGGGGTCTACTGATGTCTCTGTGCTGGCCACAGGGATATCTACCTGGGGACTCTGCTTTATTGAGGTCGCTGGTCTGCTGGGAATCTGTGTCGTGTTCAGGTTGGGGATAGTTGAGGTGAATTTTGCTGTTCCAGTGTTTGGTCCGCTGGGGTTTCTATACTGGTCTTCTTGTGTTTCTGCTAGATATCTGTGAGCTGGTCAGATTGCGGGTCTGCTGGGAGTCTATATTTTTGTCAAGGTAGATGTCAGCCTGGAGTCTTTGTTTCTGGTCCGCATTCAGGTCAGCCTGGTGTCTCTTTGCTTCATCAGGATGAGGATCAGCCCAGAGTCTGTGCTGTTGTACTTGAAAAGTCTTCTGGTGTCTCTGGGGTTCACATTTAGTGTCTGCCTTTGGTTTCTATGCTGGTCATGTTGAAGATATGGCTGGGGACTCTGTTATTGTAAGGTTGGGGTCTGGTTTGATCTCTGCTGCTGAGGTTAGAGGATTGATGGGGTACTGTGTCTATCATGTTGGGGTCCTGCTGAGGGTCTCTTTCCTTCTCAATTCCAGGTCCGCTATGTTCTCTGTGCTTGTCATGTTGAGTTTCTGCCTGAGCCTTTGTGTCAGTCAAGTTTGAGGTTTGTGGGAATCTGTTCTGGTCATATTGGGATCAGTCGTGGGTCTTTATGTTAGGCAGGTTAGGGTTCTGCTGAAGGCCTTTTTGCTGGTAAGGTTTAGGTTTTCTGGGGATTTCTGTGCTGATTAGTTAGAATTCTGCTGAAGTTCTTTGTTCTGCTCAGGTTTGGGATCTTATGTAGGTCTTTGTGCTGGTCGGGTTGGTTGACTTCCTCTGGTCATTGTGGTCATGAGGTTGTACGTTTCCTTGTGGTCTCTGTGCTGATCACTTTTGAGGTCTGCCTGAGGTTTCTCTGATGGTCAGATTGAGGGTCGGCTTAGGGTCTTTGTATGCAGTGAGTTTGGGGTTTCCATGCAGCCTCTTTGCTGGTGTGGTTGGAGATTGCCTGAGGTCTTTGACTGGGTCAGTTCTGCGGTCTGCCAAGCGTCTCTGTGCTTGTCATATCAGTGGTCTGCCTTGGGTCTCTGTGGTGGTAAGATTGTGTGTCTGCCTGTGTTCTCTGTGGTTGGTAATGTTGAGACTCTGCTTTGGGTCTCTGTGCGCATCTGGTTATAGGTCTTCTGGGAGTCTTTCTGTTGGTCAGGTTGGGGTCCTCTAGGAATCTTTGTCATAGTCAGGTTATGGGTCATACTGAGATTTATGTGCCTGGTCTTGTTAAGGTTATTCCAAAGGTGTCTGTGCTGCTCAGGTTTGAGGTCTGCTCTGGGTCTCTGCTGCACAGGTTGGATGTCGGCTGTGAGTCTCTGTGATGGTCAAGTTTGCAGGCTTGTTTGGATCTCTGTTGGTGTTTTGTTTTGTTTTGTTTTGTTTTGTTATGCTTTGTTTTGTTTTTGCAAATGGTGTGGTATTGTGATGGTAAGGCTGAGTTAAGCAGTGGTCATTTTGATTTTCATATTACCGATGTACTGCAGTCTCTGTCATCATCACAATGAGTGTCTGCGTCAATCTCTGTGCTGGTTAGGTTACAGAGAGTCTAGAGTTCTGTGTTCCAAATCAGGTGGGAATCGGCAAGGGTGCTCTAATGTATTCAGTTTGGAGGTCATCTCAGAGTCTCTGTGGTGGTCAGATTGAGCAACTGCCTGGGGACTTACTGCTAGTCCTGTTAGGGGTGTTTTGGGGATTTCTGTGCTTATTGAGGTTGGGTGTGGCCTTTCGTCTCTGTCCTAGTCAGGTTTGTGATCTGCTTGGGTCTCTGTGCTGATCACAGTAATATGTGCTTGAGGAATCCATGTTGGTCAGGTTGCAGGTCTGTTGAGTATCTGTGTGCTGCTCAGGTTGGGGATGTGTCAGGTGTTTCTTTGCTGATTCATTGTGGATCAGCTGGAGTTTCTATGCTGGTAATGTTGTGATTTTGCCTGGAGTCTTGAGGCTGGTGAGATTGGTGACCTTCTGGGAGTCTGTGCACTGGTCAGGGTTATGGTAGCCTTGGGTCTCTGTATCTTGATATGGTTTAGGTTAGCCTGGGGTCTCTGTGCTGATCAAGTTGGGTGTCTGCCTAGGGTCTCTGTGCTGGCCTGGTTTTGGGTCTGCTGGGCGTAATTATGTTGGTAATGTTAGCGGTCCTTCTGGTTTCTCTATGACACCTCAGTTTCAGTCTTTCAGAAATGTCTGTGCTTTTCAAGTTGGGTGTCTGAATGGGGTCTTTGTGCCCAGTCAGGCTGAGCGTCTCCATGAAGTGTCTGTGCTGGTGTATTTTAAAGTCTGCTCGTGTCTCTAGTGATTACATAGTGTCTGCCTTGGGTCTCTATGTTGGTCATGTTGATGGTACGAGTGGGGACACTGTGCTGGTCAAGTTAGGGTTTGTTTTTATCTCTTTGCTGGTCAGGTATGGGAACAGATAGGGTACTGTGCCTATCAGGTTAGGAGCATGATATGGGTCTCTTTTTTGGTCAGGTTTCAGGTCTTCTCTGGTCTTTATTCTTGTCATGTTGAGTGTCTGCCTAGGGTCTCAGTCCTCGTCAAGTTGGAGGTTGGCTTGGTGTCTCTGTGTTGGTCAGGTGTTGGGTCTGCTTGTAGTTGGTGTGCTGGTGAATTTGGGGGTCTTCTGGGGGTTACTGTGCTATTCACCTTAGCAGTCTTATGAGGGTCTCTATGCTGGTCAAGTTAAAGGTTTGCATGTGGTCTTCGTGCTGGTCAGAGTGGTTGTCTGCCTGAGTTCTCTGTGGCTGGTCATGTTGAGAGTCTGCCTTGGTTCTTTGTGCTGGCCTGCATATGGATCTGTCAGGGATTTATGTGCAGGCCATGACAGGTGTCTTATGGGTGTATCTGTGCCCAGTAATGATAAGGGTCTGCCTGGGATATCTCTGCTGGTGAGATTGGAAGTCTGGTTGTATTTTCCTGCTGCTCAGGTTTCTGGAATTCTCTGTATTCTTCTGGTTATGTTAAATTCTACTGGTGATTTTTTTTATGGTTCCCTGGCTGGGAATCGAACCCAGACCGTGGCATTGAGAGCGCTAAAGTCTAGCCACTACAGCACCAGGGAACACCCTCTAGTGGTGATTTCTTGCTGGCAAAGTTAGAAGACTTCTGGGGGTCTCTATGCTGGTCAGGTTTAGAATTGACCAGGGGTGTCTGTGCTGGTCAAAATTGGTGTTTTCCTGGGGCATCTTTGGCAGTCAGGTTGTGGACCTGCTGTGGTCTCTGTGCTGGTCACAGGGATCTCTGTTTGGTGTCACTGTTCTGGTCAGGTAGATGGTATGCCAGAGGTCTCTGTGAAGGTCAGGTTAGAGGTCCTATTTTGATTTATGTGTGTGGTGATGTTGATGGTATGCCAAGGCTCACTGTGATGCTCATGTTGGAGGTCTTTCTGGGGTCTCTACTGCACACATTTGGGGTCTGCTGCGAGTTTCTCTTCTGGTTAGATTGGGGATATTGTTGGATCTTGGATAGCGTTTTTGGGAAAATGGTAAGATATTATGCTGTTCAGTTTGTGGTTCAGCAGATGGCTCTTTGCTTTTCATGTTCCTAGTTTGCTGGAATCTCTGTGATCATCATGTCGAGTGTCTGCCTTTATCTTTGTGCTGGTCAGGATACAGGGACTCTAGGGCTCTGTTTTCAGTCACGTGGGGGTTGGCCAGAAGTCTCTGTGCTAGTCAGTTTGAACGTCATCTTGGGGTCTGTGTGCTGGTCAGATTGGGTGTTTGCTGGAAACTTAGTGCTAGTCAGCTTAGGGGTTATGGTGATCTTTCTTCTCTGTGAGGTTTGGGGTCTGCCTTTGGTCTTTGTCCTGGTAAAGTTTGGAGCCTGCGTAGCTCTCTGTTGTGGTCACAGAAATACCTGCCTGGGAACTCTGTTTTAGTCAAGATGCAGGTCTACTTGTTGTCTGTGTGCTGTGCAGGTAGGAGATCTCTCAGGTGTTTGTTGCTGGCCCAGTTTGGGGTCTCCTTGGGTTTCTCTGCTGGTAATGTGTTTCTGCTTGGAGTCTCAGGGGTGATAAAACCAGTGGTCTGCCGGGAGTCTGTGTGCTGGTAAGGGTAGAATTTAGTCTCAGTTCTCTGTGCCTGGACACAGTTTAGGTCAGCCAAGGGTCTCTGTGCTGGCCTGATTTTGGGTTTGCTGAGTAAAGTTGTGTTGGTAAGGTTAATGGTACTCCTGGAGTCTCTAGGACATGTAATTTTGGGGCTTTCAGGGGTTTCTCTGCTTGTCAGGTTGGGGTCTAAGTGGGATATGTATGTTTATTCAGTTTGAGGGTCTCCCTGGGATATCTGTGCTGGTGTATTTTGAAGTCTGTTCATGTCTTTGTGGTGGTCACCCTTAGTGTCTGCCTTGGGTCTCTATGCTGTTCATGTTGAGGTAAGCAAGAGGAGGATGTGCTGGTCAAGTTGGGGTCTTTTTTATCTCTCTGTTGGTCAGGTTGGGCTACTGATGCGATATTGTGCTTATCAGGTTGGTGGTATGGCATGGATCTCTTTACTGGTCAGGTTTCAAGTCTGCTGGGGTCTCTGTGCTTGTTATATTGAGTGTCTGTCTTGGTCTCTGTCCTGGTCAGGTTGGAAGTTGTCTGGGTGTCTCTGTGCTGGTGAGGTTTTGAGTCTGCTGATAGTTGATGTACTGGGGAGTTTTGGGGTCGGTCTGCTGGGGGTTTTGTATTCAGCTTAACAGTCTTATGGTTGTCTCTATGCTTGTTAGGTGAAAGGTTTCCATGCTGTTTTTGTGCTTGTCTGAGTGGTTTTCTGCCTGGGGACTCTGTGCTTTTCAGGTTAGAAATCGGCTTTGGTTCTTCATTCTGCGTTACATTTGGAATCTGCCTGGAGACTGTTTTGGTCAGGTTTGGGGACTGCTGGTGTCTTTCTGATGGTGTCATTTGTGCCTGGGTTCTCTGTTAGAAGTCTGCATTTTGGGCTTTGTTCCGGTCAGGTTGGGAATCTACTGGTGCTCTCTGGGATGGTCATGATTTCAGCCTTCCAAGAGTCTCTATGCTGGTCATTTAAAGGTTCTCTCAGGCTTCTCTCTACTGCTTATGATGAGGATGTGCTGGAGATCTCTGTGGTTGATCAGGTTGGAAAACAGCCTGGAGTATTTTTGCTGGTTTGTTTAAAGATTTCCTGGGGTCTCTCTGCTGGTCAGTTTAGTGGACTGCTGTCTACTGCACTTGTCAATTTGAATGTCTGTTGAGGGTCTTTTTCTTGGTAATGTTCCAAATCTGCCTGTGTCCCTGTGCTTTTCATGTTGAGTTTCTGCCTAAGGTCTCTGTGTTGGTCATGTTTGAGGTTAATGGGTGAATCTCTGTTCTGGTCAGGTTAGGGTCATTCTGGGGTCTCTTTGCTGGGCAGGTTGTGGTAATGTTGGGAGTCTTCTTAGCGGTCACATTTGGAATCTGCCTGAGTTTTTTTCCTCCTCATGGTTGCGGTCTGCTGGGGAATCTGTGCTGGTCAGGTTGAAGGTATGCTTATGGAGTTCTTGGTGGTCAGGTTAGAGGTCTGCTGAGAATATCCATTTACAGTCACATTTGGAATCTGCCCGAAGACTGCCCTGGTCAGGTTTGGGGACTACTGGTATCTTTCTTCTGGTCTGTGTGTGCTTAGGGTCTCTATTTTGGTCGCGTTAGAGGTCTGCACTGGGGTCTCCATTTTGGTCAGGTTGAAAGTCTTCTGGGGCTCTCTAGTATGGTCAAGTTTGGGATCAGCTGGGGATCTCTGTGATGGTCAGATTTGGGTTCTTCCAGGAGTCTCTATGCTGGTCATTTGCGGGTTCTGTTAGGGTTCTCTGTGCTGCTTAGGATGGACATGTGCTGGAGATACTTGTGCCTTTTCAGGTTGGGTCTGCTTGAAGTGTCTGTGCTGGCCTCTTTGGAGATTCACTTAGGTATCTCTGTTGGTCAGCTTAATGGACTGCTGGATAAAGTGCTTGTCAGGTTTGGTGTTTGCCGGGGTCTCTTTCCTGGTCAGGTTACATGTCTACTGGGTTCCCTGTACTTTTCATGTTGAGTTTCTGTCTGAGGTCACTGTGTTGGTCAAGTTTCAGGTCAGTGAGGAGTCTCTGTTTTGCTCAGGTTGGAATCAGTAGGGGTTCTCTGTGCTGGGCATATTGGGGTTCTCCTCAGAGTCCTTGTGCTGGCCAGGTTGAAGTCCTCTGGGAGTTTCTTTGCTGAAGTGTTTGGGGTCCTGCTGCATTTCTATGTTCTAGTCAAGTTGGGGGTCTGTATGGGCCTTTGTGCTTCTCAATTTGGTGGACTTCCTGAGGTCTCTGTTGTCCTCAGGTTGGAGGTCTAGCTGAGTTCTCTGTGCTGGTCAGTTTTCTGGTCTCCCTGGTGTTTCTGTGCTGGTTAGGTTGAGGGGATGCTCAGAGTCTTTGTAACCAGTTAAGTGGGGGTTTTAACTGTGGTATTTGTTCTGGTGATGTTTTGTATTACCTGGGGTGTTTGTACTGGTCACTTTTGTGGTCTCTGGGGTATTTTTACTATTCTTGTTTGTGGTCTCCCTTGGGTGTTTGTCCTGCTCAGTTTGGGTGTCTGCCTGAGTTCTCTGTGACTGCTCTTGTTGAGAGTTTGCCTTGGTTCTCTGTGCTGGTCTAGATATGGGTCTGCCAGGGGTTTATATTCTGATCATTTGGGTGTTAATTAAGGATACTCTGTGCTGGTTAGGATGGAGATGTGCTGGAGATCTTTGTGCTTGGTCAGGTCGGGGGTCTTCTTGAGGTATCTATTCTGGTCTGTTTGGAGATTTGTTTGGGTTTCTATGCTGGACAGGTCTTATAGGCTGCTGGAGACTGTGCTTGTCAGATTGAGTGTCTTTTGTGTGTCTCTTTTAATGTCAGGTTCAAGGTCTACAGGGGTTCCTGTGCTTGTCTTGTTGTTTCTGCCTGAGGTCTCTGTGTTAGTCAAGTTTGAGGTCGGTGTGTGGTCTCTGTTCTGGTAAGCTTCAGGTCAGTCGCAGGTCTCTGTGCTCGGTAAGTTGGGTTTATGTTGAGGATCTGGGTTCTCACTCACATTTGGAATATTCCTGGGGTCTGCCTTGGTCAGGTTTTGAGCCTGCTTGTGTCTCTCTGTTGGTTTTATGTGTTCCTGGGCTCTCTGTTCTTGTCATATTGGACGTCTGCATTGGGGACTCTGCTCTGCATAGGTTAGGGATCTGCTGGGCCATTTGTGATAATCAGGTTGGGGTCTGCAGGAAGGCTCTATGCTGGTCATTTGGGGCTTCTGTCAGGGTTCTCTGTGCTGGTTCTCAAGATGATATGCTGCAAATGTTGTGTCGAGTCACGTTGGAAGTCTGCTTCGGATATCTGTGCTGGTTTGTTTGGAGATCTGCTGAGGTACCGCTGATGATCAGGTTAATAGACTGCTACTTTGTTTGTCATGTTGGGTGTAGGGTGGAGATTTTTTCCTGATCAGGTTCCAGGTCTGCAGGAGTCCCTGCACTCACCATGTTGTTTCTGCCTGAGGTCTCTGTGTTGGTCGAGTTTCGGTTCATTGAATTGTCTCTCTTTTCATCAGGTTGGAGTAGCCAAGGGTCTGTGTTCTGGGCAGGTTGCTTTTCCGCTGGGGTTCTTTCCACTCACATTTGGGATCAGTCTGTGGTCTGTCCTGATCCAATTTGGGGTCTGGTAGAGTTTTTCTGTTTATTTCTCTGCCTGGGGTCTCTGTTCTTGTCTCTATGGAGGTCTGTATTGTGGGCTCTTGTCCAGTGAGTTTGGGGATTTGCTGGAGCTGTTCCTGATGGTCAGGTTGAGGGTCTGCCAGGAGGCTTTATGCTGGTCATTTGAAGGTTCTGTCAGGTTTTTCTGTGCTGGATAAGCTGAGGACCAGCCTAAGGTGCTGGAGACCTTTTGCTCAGTCATGTTTTGGGTGTGTGTGCTAGTATATTTGAAGATTTTCTGTGGTCTTTCTGCTTGTCAGGTTAATGTACTGCTTGGTACTGTGCTTGTCAGGTTTGATGGCTGCTCAGGATCTCTTTAAAGGCCAGGTTCCAGGTCTCCATGGGTCCCTGTGCTTGTCAAGTTGAGTTTCTGCCAGAGGTCTCTTTATTGGTCAAGTTAGAGGTCAGAGGGGTGTCTCTTCTGGTCAGGTGGAGATCAGTCAGAGGTCTCCATACTAGATATATTGTTATTTTTCTTAGGGTGTCTGTGCTCATCAAGTTGAGGTCTTCTGAGAGTTTCTGTGTTGATTAGTTTGGGGCCCTGCTGATGTTCTCGGTTCTGATCAGGTTGCAAGTCTGCTGAGCATCTGTGAGCTGGTCAGGTTGAGGTCCTTTGGGTATGTCTGTGGTTATGAGGTTGGAAATCTGGAGGGGGGCTCTCTGGGCTATGCAGTTTGGGTGTGTGCTCAGTCTTTTTACACTGCCTGGTTGGGGGTTTACCTGGGGTTTGTTGATGGGCTGTTTTGTGCTCTCTCTTGGGTCTCTGTCTTGTCATGTTAGAAGTCCCCCTTGGGGCTCTGTGCTGGTTAGGTCTGATGCCTATCTGAATTCTCTTTGGCTGCTAATGTTGTAAGAATGCCTGGAGTCTCTGTGCTGGTGTGGTTTTGGGACTTCCAGGGGCTTATGTCCTGGTCATGTCAGGGGTCTTCTGGCTTTCTGTGTGCCTTGTAATGATAAGGGTTTTTCTGGGTCTCTGTGCTGGTCAGGTGGGAGGTCTGGATGAATCTTTGTGCTACTCAGGGTTGGAAATGTCTGGATACATTACTGCTGATGTAGGGGACCTCCAGGTAATTATTTGCTGGTCAGGTGAGAAGTCTACTGAAGGTCATTGTGCTGGTAATGTTAGGGACCTGCCAGGGTTCACTGTGATGGTCAGATTAGGAGTCATACTGCCATCTATATGCCCAGTCATGTTAAGGGTATTTCAGGGGTATTTTTGCTTCTCAGGTTCCAGATCTGCCTGGGATCTCTCCTAACAGGTTGGGTGTCTGCTGGAAGTCTCAGTGCTGGTCAGGTTGAGGGTCTGCTTGGATCTCTGCTGGTGTTTTATTTAATGGTATCCTACTGTGTTGATAAGGTTGGGGTTCATCAGGGGTCACTTTGCTTTTCATGTTCCAGGTCTGCTGGTCAGGTTACAAGGAAGCTAGGTATCTCTGTTCACAGTCAGGAGGTATCAGTCAGGGATCTCTCTGATAGTGATGTTGGAGGTAATCTTGTGGTCTCTGTGGTCGTCAGATTACTTATCGGCCTGTATACTTACTGCTCCTCAGGCAAGTGTTCTCCTGGGTGTTTCTTTTGTCAGTGACGTTTGGGGGCTGCCTTTATTCCCTGTCTTGGTCATGTTAGGTGTCTGCTTGGGTCTCTATTTTATTCACAGGAACATCTACCTGAGGACTCCATTTTGGTCATGCTGCAGGTTTGTTGAGGGTCTGTTCAGGTTGGGGATCTCTCAGATGGTCTCTTGCTGGTCCAATTTAGGGTCTGCTGGGTTTTTGTGCTGGTATTGTTTTCTGCCTTGAACCTCTCCTGGTCAGATTGGGGATATGCCCATAATCTGTGTGTTGGAGATCAGCATGGAATCTTTATACTTGGTTAGTTTTAGGTCTTCCTGTGGTCTGTGTGCTGCTCCAGTTCGATGTCTTCTTAGGGTGTGCGTGCTGGCCTGGTTTGGGGTCTGCTGGGTGTAATTGTGTTGGTATGGTTGGGTTTCTTTCTGGAGTCTCTATGACATGTCAGTGTGGGTCTCTCAGGGGTCTCTGTGCTTTTCAGGTTGGGGGCATGCATGAGGGCCTTGTGTTGGTGCACTTGGAAGTCTACTGGCAACACTGTAGTGGTCAAACTTAGAGTCCACCTCGGGTCCCTCTTATGCTCATGTTGAAGATATGCCTTGGGATTCTGGGCTGGTCAGTTTGGGTTCTGCTTTGATCTCTCTACTGGTCAGGTTGTGGGACTGATGGGGTACTCTTCCTGTGAGATCGAGTGTCTGCTGGGGGTCTCTTTGCTGGTCATGTTTGAGGTCTGCTGGCATATCTGTGGTTTTCATGTTGAGTGTCTGCTTGGGGTCTCTTTCTTGGTCAGGTTGGAGATTGGTGGATGGTCTCTGTGCTACTCAGGATTTTATCTGCTGGGGGCTTCTGTGCTGCTGAGTTTTGGTGTCTGCTGTGTGTCTCAGCTGTTCAGCTATGGGGCCTTCTTTGAGTCTCTCTGTTAGTCAGGTTGAAGGTTGGCTTGGGGTCTCTCTGCTAGTCAGAATGCTTTTCTCCAGGGACACTGTGCTGATCAGATAGGGTGTCTGATGGAGATCTCTTTTCCCAGTCAAATTCAAATCAGCCCAGGGTTAGTCCTGGTCAGGATTAAGGTGTACTGTTGCCTTTCTGCTGACCTTGTGTGTGACTGGGACTTCTGTTTTTGTCATGTTGGAGGTTTGAAATGGGGATTCTTTTCTGGTCAGGTTTAGTGTTCCTGTACTGTGTGTGATGGTCAGGTTTGGGGTCTTCTTGGGCTTTCTCTGATGGTTGGTTGTGGATCTTCCTAGAGGTTTTATGAGGGACATTTTGGGGTTCGGTCTGGGTTCCTTGTGCTGGTTTGGAAAGGGATGTGCTCTTGATCTTTGTGGTTAGTCAAGGTTTGTATCTGTTTGGGATATCAGTGCTGGTTTGTTTCAAGATTACCTGAGGTCTTCCTGCTGGTCAGGTTAATGGACTGCTGGGTACTGTACTTGTCAGGTTGGGTTTTTGTTGGGATTCATTTTTGCTCATCAGATTCCAGTCTTCAGAGGTCTCTGTGATTGTCATGTTGAGTTTCTGTCTGGGGCCTATGTGTTGGTGAAGTTTGGAGTTGCAGAAGTGTCCCTGTTCTGTTCATGTTAGGATCAGCAGGGGTCCTTTTTACTGGGCATGTTGAGGTTCTGTTCAGAATCTTTGTTGAGGTCTTCTTGGGTTTATTTGGTAAAGTGTTCGGGGTCCTGGTTGGTTCCTTGTTCTAGACAGATTGGGGTGTTTTGTGATGGACAGTTTGGGAGACTTTCTGAGGTTTCTGCTGTCATCAGGTTGGAGGTCTAGCTGGGGTCTCAGTGCTGGTCAGGTTTCAGGTATGCCTCGCATTTCTCTGCTTGGTATTTTGAGCGTATGTGAGGGTTTTTGTAGCCAGTTAGGTGGGAAATTTATCTGAGGAATCTGTTCTGGTGAGGTTTTGTGTTGTCTGGGGTGTTGGTGTTGGTCATTTTTAAGGTCTGTCTGGGGTCTCTTTGCTTGTCATGTTTGGGGTCTGCATTGATTGTCTTTGCTGCACAGGTTGGGTGTCTGCCTGAGTTCTCTATGGCTGGTCATGTTGAAAGTCTGCCTTGGGTCTCTCTGCTGGTCTAGATATGGGCCTGGCAGGGGTTTATGTCCAGGTCATTTGAGGCTTCTTTAAGGGTACTCTGTGTTGGTTAAGATGGGTATATGCTGGAGATCTTTGGGCCTGGTCTGTTTTGGGGTCTTCTTGAGGTATCTGTTCTGGTCTGTTAGGAGATTTTCTGGGGTTTCTTTGCTGGACAGTTTATATGGTCTAGTAGATACAGTGTTCGGCAAATTGATTGCCTTTTGTGTGTCTCCTTTGATGTCAGGTACCAGGTGTGCAGAGATCCCGGTGCTTCTCATGTTAAGTTTCTACCTGAGGTCTCTGAGTTGGTCAAATTGGACGTCAGTGGGTGGTCTCTGTTCTGGTCACACTGGGTTCAATCGCAGGTCTCTGTGCACATTAGGTGGGGTTTTTGCTGAGGTTATCTGCTCCCAGTCACATTTGGAATGTGCCTAGGGTCTGTCTTGGTCTGGTTTGGGGCCTGCTGGCATATGTCTGCTGGTTTTGTGTGTTCCTGGGTTCTCTTTTCTGGCTGAGTTGGAGGTCTGCCTTGGGGACCCTGCTCTGCACAGACTAGGGGTCTGTTGGGGAGGTCTGTGATAATCAGGTTGGTGTCTGAGTGAAGTCTCTATGCTGCTTATTTGGGGGTTCTTTCATGGTTCTCTGTGCTGAATTTGAAGACAATGTGCTGGATCTCTTGTGCTGTGTTACATTGGGGGTCTGCTTTGATTATCTATGCTGGTCTGCTTGGCGATTTGCTGAGGTCTTTCTGCTAGTCAGGTTAATAGACTGTTGGGTGCTGTGCTTGTCAGGTTGGGTATGTGCTGGGCATCTCCTTTCTGCTCATGTACCAGGTCTGCAGGGTTTTCCATGCTCGTCATGTTGAGTTTCTGCCTGAGGTCTCTGTGTTGGTCAAGTTTGAGTTCGGTGGGTGGTCTGTATTTTAGTCAGATTAGGATAATCAAGTGTGTCTTGGCGGTTCTGCAGGTGTTCTTTATTCCAATCACATTCGGATTCTGCCTGAGGTCTTTCCGGTTTGGGGTGCTGGTTTCTTTGCCTTGAGTGACTGTCCTTGTCTCCTTGGAGCTCTGTATTGGCGCTCTATTCTGGAGAGTTTGGGAGTTTGCTAATGCTCTTCATGATGGTCATGTCGGGGGTCTGTCAGGAGGTGTTATGCTGGTCATTTGAAGGTTCTTTCAGAGTTCTCTGTGCTAGTTAGGATGAGGAGAAGCTGAAGATCTTCTCTTTTTTTTGTATAATATGCTACTTTTTATTTTTATTTTTTTGGTTTTTTTTGCTTTTTTAATTCATTTTTATTGTTAGACTTATTGGGGTGACATCTGTTAGCAAGGATTGCATAGGTTCCTATTTAGATTTTGTGTCTGCTTGGGGTATTTGTTCTAGTCTATTGGAAGAATCTCTGGTGTCCCTCTGCTTGTCAGGTTAATGGACTGCTCGATATTGTGCTTGCCAGGCTTGCTGTCCCTGGAGGTCACTTTTCGGGCCACGTTCCAGGTCTCCATGGGTCCCTGTACTTGTCATGTTGAATATCTGCCTGAAGTCCCTTTGTTGGTCAAGTGTGAGGTCAAAGGGTTGTCTGTTTCTGGTCCGGTTGGGATCAGTCATGGGTCTCTGCGGTGAATATGTCTGGTTTTTCTCAGGGTTTCTGTGCTCATCAGGTTGGTGTCTTCTGAGAGTTTCTGTGCTGATTGGTTTGGGGTCTTGCGGATGTCCACTTTTCCGGTCAGGATGGAGGTCCACTAAGGATCTGTGTGCTAGTCAGGTTGAGGTGTTCTTGGTGTCTCTGTGGTCATGAGACTGAAAGTCAGTCTGGGGTCTCTGGGCTTGTCAGTTTGGGTGTTTGCTCAGAGTCTTTTTACTCAGTCTAGCTGGGGTTTTACCTGCACTCTCTTTGCTGGGTCAGTTTTGGGGTCTGTCTTGGATCTCTATACTTGTCATGTTAGGGTCTCTCATGAGACTCTGTGCTGGTCAGGTCTGATGTCTACCTGAAATGTCTCTGGCAGCTAATGTTGCAAGAATGCCTGGGATCGCTCTGCTGGTGTTGTTATGGGACTTCCAGGGGTTTATGTCCTGGTCATTTCAGGGATCTTCTGGCTTTCTGTGTGCTCTGTAATGATAAGGGTTTTTTCTGAGGTCTGTATGCTGGTCAGGTGGGAGCTCTGCATGAATCTTTGTGCTGCTCAGTGTGGGAGATGTCTGGATTCATTTCTGCTGAAGTAGCGAATCTCAGGTAATGTTTTAGTGGTCAGGTTCGAGGTCTACTTAAGGTCACTTCGCTGGTAAAATTAAGGGCCTGCCAGGGGTCTCTATGGCGGTGAGGTTAGGGGTCATACTGGAATTTATATGCCCAGTCATATTAAGGGTAATTCACACGTCTCTTTGCTGCTCAGGTTGCAGGTCTGCCTGGAGTCCCTGCTAACAGATTCGGTGTGTGCTGGAAATCTCATTGTTGGTCAGGTTGAGGGTCTGCTTGGATCTCTGCTGGAGTTTTTATTTTGAATGGTACTGTACTGTGCTGAAAATGTTGGGGTTCACCATGGGTCTCTTTACCTTTCATGTGCTAGGTCAGTTCGTCATGTTACAGGAAAGGTAGGTATCTCTGTTCACAGTCAGGTGGGGATCGACCAGGGATCTCTCTGCTAGACCTGTTGGAGGTCATCTTGTGGTTTCTGTCATGGTCAGATTAGTTATGTGCCTGTGTACTTACTGCTACTCAGGTTAGGATTTTACTGGGTGTTTCTCTTGTCAGAAGATTGTGGGCTGCCTTTTTTCTCTGTCCTGGTCATGTTAGGTGCCTGCTTTGGTCTCCATTTTGTTGACAGAAACATTTACCTGAGGACTCTGCTTTGGTCTTGTTGCAGGTTTGTTGAGGGTCTGTGTGCTCTTCAGGTTGGCTATCTATCAGATGTTGTTTTGCTGGTCCAAGTTAAGGTCTGTTTGAATTTCTCTGGTCGTATGGTTTTTTGCTGGGTTCACTCTGCTGGTCAGCTTGGGGACCTGCCCATAATCTGTGTGCTGGAGATCAGTGTGGAGTCTTTGTTCTTGGTTGGGTTTTAGGTGTGCCTGGGGTCTGTGTGCTGCTCCTGTTGGATGTCTACTTAGGGTCTCTGTGCTGGCCTGGTTTGGGGTCTGCTGGGTATAATTGTGTTCTTTCTAGAGTCTCTATGACATGTCAATGTGGGTCTCTCAGGGGTCTCTGTGCTTGTCAGGTTGGGGGTATGCATGGTGTCCTTGTGTTGGTGTACTTTGAAGTCTTTTGGTGACACTCTTTGGTCACACTTAGAGTCTGCCTCAAGACACTATGATGGTCATGATGAAGATAAGCCTTAGGATTCTGGGTTGGTCACTTTGGGGTCTGTATTGATCTCTCTGCTGGTCTGGTTTTGGGACTGATGAGGTACTGTGCCTTTGAGATTGAAGGTCTGTTGGGGGTCTCTTTGCTGGTCATGTTTGAGGTCTGCTGGCATATCTGTGCTTGTTGAGTTGAATGTCTGCTTGGTGTCTCTTTCCTGGTAAGGTTGGATATTGTTGGACCATCTCTGAGATATTCACAATTTCATCTGCTTGGGCCCTCTGTGCTGCTGAGTTTTGGAGTTTGCTTTGTGTTTCTGCTATTCAGCTATGGGGCCTTCTTTGGGTCTCTCTGTTGATCAGATTGAAGGTTGGCTTGGGTCCTCTCTGCTAGTCAGAATGCTTTTCTCCTGGGACGTTGTGCTGATTAGATAAGGTGTCTGCTGGAGGTTTCTTTTTCTAGTCAAATTCAAGTCTTCCCAGGGTTAGCCCTGGTCAGGTTTAATGTCTGCTATTTTCTTCCTGCTGGTCTCATGTTTGACTGGGACCTCTGTTTTTGTCATGTTGGAGGTTTGAAATGGGAATTCTCTTCTGGTCAGGTTTAGTTTTCCTGCATCTGTGTGTGATGGTCAGGTTTGGGGTCTCCTTGGGCTCTCTCTGATGGTTGGTTGTGGGCCTGCCTGCAGGCTTCATGTTGGTCATTTGGGGTTTGGTCTGGGTTCCCTGTGCTGATTCGGAAAGGTATGTGCTGTTGATCTTTCTGCCTAGTCTGGTTTTGTGTGTGCTTGGGATATCAGTGCTGGTCTGTTTGAAGATTAGCTGGGGTCTCTCTGCTGGTCAGGTTAATGGACTACTGGGTACTGTGTTTGTCAGGTTGGGTGTCTGTTTGGATTCCTTTTGGTGGGTAAATCTAAGTCCTCAGGGTTCTCTGTGCTTATTCTTTTGAGTTTTTGCCTGAGGTCTCTGTGTTGGTAAAGTTTGAAGTTGCAGAGGTGCTTCTGTTCTGTTCATGTTGGGATCAGCTGGGAGCCTCTTTGCTGTGTATGTTTCGGTTCTGCTCAGAGTCTTTGTTGAGATCATCTGGGCGTTTCTTTGCTGAAGAGTTTGGGGTCCTGGAATGGTCCTTTTTCTGGTCAGGTTGAGGTGTTTTGTGCTGGGCAGTTTGGGGGACATTCTGAGGTCTCTGTTGTCATCAGGTTGGAGGTCTAGCTGGGGTCTCTGTGATGGTCAGTATTCAGGTATGCCTGGCATTTCTCTGCTTGTTGTTTTGAGGGTATGCTGAGGGTCTTTGTAACCTGTTAGGTGGGGGTTTAAACTGGGGTCTCTGTTCTGGTGAGGTTTTGTGTTGCCTCGGGTTTTTGTGCTGGTCATTTTTGAAGTCTGCCTGGGTCTCTTTATTTGTCATGTTTTGGGAATGCATTGAATATCTTTACTGCTAAGGATGGGTATCTTCCAGAGTTCTCTGTGGGTGATCATGTTGAGAGTCTGCCTTGGGTCTCTGTGCTGTTCTAGATATTGGTCTGCCAGGGTTTTATGTGCTGGACATTTGAGGATTCTTTAAAAGTACTCCATGTTGGTTAAAATGGGGATGTGCTAGAGATCTTTGGGCATGGTCTGGTTGGGGGTCTTCTTGAGGTATCTGTTCTGATCTGTTAGGAGATTTTCTGGGGTTTCTCAGCTGGACAGTGTATATGGAGTACTGGATACTCTCCTTGTCAGATTGAGTGCCTTTTTTGTGTCTCTTTTGAAGTCAGGTACCAGGTCTGCAGGGTTCCCTGTGCTTGTCATGTTTAGTTCCTACCTGAGATCTCTCAGTTGGTCAAGTTTGAAGTCGGTGAGTCATCTCTGTTCTGGTCACACTGGGGTCAGTCACAGGTCACTATACACATTAGGTTGGGTTTCTGCTGAGGTTATCTTCTCCCAGTCACATTTGGAATGTGGCTGGGGTCTCTCTTGGTCAGGTTTGGGGCAGGCACGTATCTCTCTGCTGGTTGCGTGTGTTTCTGGGTTCTCTGTTTTGGCTGTGTTGGAATTCTGCTTTGGGGACCCTGCTCTGCACAGACTAGGAGTCTGTTGGGGCGGTCTGTGATAATCAGGTTGGTGTCTGAGTGAAGTCTCTATGCTGCTCATTTGGGGGTTCTGTCATGGTTCTCTGTGCTGGATATAAAGACTGTGTGCTGGATCTGTTGTGCTGTGTCATATTGGGGGTCTGTTTTGATTATCTATGTTGGTCTGTTTGAGGATTTACTGAGGTCTTTTGCTGGTCAGGTTAATAAACTGTTGGGTACTGTGCTTTTGAGGTTGGGTGTGTGCTCGGTGTTTCTTCTCTGGTCATGTACCAGGTCTTCAGGTGTCCCCATGCTTGTCATGTTGAGTTTCTGCCTGAGGTCTCTGTGTTGGTCGAGTTTGTGCTCCGTTGCTGGTCTGTATTTTAGTCAGGTTAGGGAAATCAAGGGTCTCTGTCTGGGTGTATTGCCCTTCTGCATGTGTTCTTTATTCCAGTCACATTCGGATTCTGCCTGGGGTCTCTCCTGATTTGGGGTACTAGTTTCTTTGCCTTGAGTGTTTCTTCCTATCTCTTTGGAGGTCTGTATTGTGGGCTCTATTCTTGAGTGTTTGGAATATTGCTGGTGCTGTTGATGATGGTCAGGTAGGGTGTCTGCCAGGAGATGTTATGCTGGTCATTTGAAGGTACTGTCAGAGTTTTCTGTGCTGGTTAGGATGAGGAGGAGCTGAAGATCTTTTTGCCTAGTCTGATTTTTGGTCTGCTTGGGGTATCTGTTCTAGTCTATTGTAAAAATCTCTGTGGTCTCTCTGCTTGTCAAGTTAATGGACTGCTCGGTACTGTGCTTGCCAGGCTGGGTGTCTCTGGAGGTCACTTTTTGGGCCATGTTCCAGGTCTCCATGTGTCCCTGTGCTTGTCATGTTGAGTACCTGCCTCCGGTCCCTTTGTTGGTCAAGTGTCAGGTCAGAGGGTTGTCTGTTTCTGGTCAGGTTGGCAAAAGTCAGGGGTCTCTGCGCTGAATATACCGTAGTTTTTCTTGGGGTTTCTGTGCTCCTCAGGGTGGGGTTTTCTGAGAATTTCTGTGCTAATTAGTTTGGGGTTCTACCAATGTCCTCTTTTCCGGTCAGGTTTGAAGTCTGCTGAGGGTCTGTGTGGTAGTCAGGTTCAAGTGTTCTTGGTGTCTCTGTGGTCACAAGGTTGAGGGTTAGGCTGGGGTCTCTGGGATTTTCAGTTTGGATGTTTGCTCAGGGTCTTTTTACCTCATATGGTTGGTGGTTTGCCTGGAGTCTCTTTGCTGGTCAATTTTGTGGTCTGTTCGGGGTCTCTATACTTGTCATGTTAGGTGTCTCTCTTGGGATTCTGTGCTGATCAGGTCTGATGTCTACATGAATTGTCTTTGGGAACTAATGTTGCAAGAATGCCTGGGAACTTTGTGCTGGTGTGGTTATGGGACTTCCAAGGGTTAATGTCCTGGTCATGTCAGCTGTTTTCTGGCTTTCTGTGTGCCCTGTAATGATAAGGGCTTTTCTGGGGTCTCTGTGCTGGTCAGGTGGGTGGTGTGGATGAAACTTTGTGCTGCTCAGGATAGGAGATTTCTGCATACATTTCTTCTGAGGTAGGGTATTTCAGTGTCATTTCTTGCTGGTCAGGTTACAGGTCTACTGTAGGTCACTGTGCTGGTAAGTTTAGAGGCCTTCCAGGGGTCACTGTGATTGTCAGGTCATGGTTCATACTGGAGTTTATATGCACGGTCATGTTAAGGGTATTTCAGGTGTTCCTTTGCTGATCAGGTTGCAGGTCTGCCTGGGGTCTCTGCTAACAGTTGGGGGTCTGCTGCTGGTGTTTTTGTTTTGTTTTGTTTTTTAGTGGTATGGTACTGGATGGGATTCATCAATGGTCTCTTTGCTTTTCATGTGCCAGATATGTTCATCAGGTTACAGGGAAGCTAGGTAACTCTGTTCACAGTCTGGTGGGGATTGGCCAGGGATCTCTCTGCTAGTCATTTTGGAGGTCATCTTGTGGTTTCTGTGGTGGTCCCATTAGTTATCTGCCTGTATATTAATTGCTCGTCAGGTTATGGTTCTCCTGGGTGTTTCTCTTTTCAGTGAGGTTTGTGGGTTGTGTTTTTTTCTCTGTGTTGGTCATGTTGGGTGTCTGCTTGTGTCTCTGTTTTGTTCTGGGGAACATCTACCTGAGGACTCTGATGGGGATCTCTCTGCTGGTCAGATTGGGGATATGCCAGTAATCTCTGTGCTGGAGATTAGTGTGAATTCTTTGTTCTTGGTCAGGCTTTAGTTTGTCCTTGGGTCTGTGTGCTGCTCTGGTTGGATGTCTGCTTAGGGTCTGTGTGCTGGCCTGGTTTAGGGTCTGTGTGCTAGTCAGGCTGAGGTGTTCTTGGTATCTCTGTGCTCATGAAGTTGAAAGTCAGGCTGTGATCTCTGGGCTTATCAATTTGGATGCTTACTCAGGGTCTTTTTACCCAGTCTGGTTGGGGGTTTACCTGGAGTCTCTTTGCTGGTCAGTTTTGTGGCCTGTTTGGGGTGTCTATACTTGTCATGTTAGTGGTCTCTCTTGGGGCACTGTGCTGGTCAGGTCTGATATCTACCTGAATTATATTTGGCAGCTAATGTTGCAAGAATGCATGGGGTCTCTGTGATGGTGTGATTATGGGACTTCCAGAGGTTTATGTCCTGGTCATGTCAGGGGTCTTCCTGCTTTCTGTGTGCCCTGTAATGACAAGGGCTTTTCTGGAGTCTCTGTGCTGGTCAGATTGTTGACTTGGATGAATCTTTGTACTGTTCATGGTTGGAGATGTCTGTTACATTTCTGCTGAGGTAGGGGATCTCCATGTAATTTTTTGCTGGTCAGGTTAGAGGTGTGCTGAAGCTCACTCTCCTAGTAACTTTAGGGGCTTGCCAGGGGTCTCTGTGATGCTAAGGTTAGGGGTCATACTGTAATTTATATGCCCAGTCATGTTAAGGGTATTTCAAGGGTCTGTTTGTGGCTCAGGTTGCAGGTCTGCTAGGGTGTCTGCTAACAGAATTGGTGTCTGCTGGAAGTCCCTGTGCTGTTCAGATAGAGGGTCTGCTTCTATCTCTGCTGGTGTTTTGGGGTTTTTTTTTAATGGTATGGTACTGTGCTGAGGAAGTTGGTGTTCTTCAGGGGTCTCTTGGCTTTTCATGTGCCAGGTCTGCTTGTCATGTTACAAGGAAGCCAGGTATCTCTGTTCACATTCAGGTGAGGATCTGCCAAGGATTTCTCCACTAGTCATGTTGGAGGTCATCTTGTGGTTTCTGTGGTGGTCAGATTAGTTATCTGCCTGTATACTTACTGCTTGTCATGTTCCTTTCACCTGGGTGTTTCTCTTGTCAGTGAGGTTTGTGGGCTGACTTTTTTCTGTGTTGGTCATGTTAGGTGTCTGATTGGGTCTCTGTTTTTTTCACAGGAACATCTGAGGACTCTGCTTTGGTTATGTTACATGTTTGTTGAGGGTCTGTGTACTCTTCAGTTTTGGGATCTATCAGGTATTCTTTTGCTGGTCTAATTTTGGGTCAGCTTGGGTTTCTGTGGTTGTATTGCTTTCTGCCTGGGATCACTCTGCTGGTCAGATTGGTGATCTGCCCATAATCTGTGTGCTGAAGATCAACCTGGATTCTTTGTTCTTGGTGAGGTGTTAGGTGTGCCTGGGGTCTGTGTGCTGCTTTGATTGGAAGTCTGCTTAGGGTCTGTGTGCTTGGCTGGTTTGGGGTCTGCTGTGTATAATTGTGTTGGTATGGTTGGATTGCTTTCTGGAGCCTCTATGACATGTCAATGTGGGTCTATCAGGGGTCTCTCTGCTTGTCAGGTGGGGTTATGCTTGGGGGTCCTTGTGTTGGTGGTCACTTGTAGAGTCTGTCTCGGGTCTCTCTGATGTTCATGTTGAAGATACGCCTTGGGATTCTGGGCTGGTCAGTTTGGGGTCAGTTTTGATCTCTCTGCTGGACAGGTTGTGAAATTGATGGGGTACTGTGCCTGTGAGATTGAAGGTCTCTTGATGTTCTCTTTGCTAGTCATGTATGAGGTCTGTTGGCATATCTGTGGTTGTCATGTTGAGTGTCTGCTTGGGGTTTCTTTCCTGGTCATGTTGGAGATTGGTGGATGGTGTCTATGCTGTTCATGGACTTATCTGTTTGGGGTCTCTGTACTGCTGAGTTTTGGCATATGCTGTGTGTTTCTGCTATTCAGCTATGGGGCCTTCTTTGGGTCCCTCTGTTGGTTATGTTGAAAGTTGGCTTGGGGTTTGCTAGTCAGAATGCTTTTCTCCTGGGACACTGTGCTGATCAGATAGGGTGTCTGCTGGAGTTCTTTTCCCAGTCAAATTCAAATCTGCCCAGGGTTAGTCCTGGTCAGTTTTAGGTCTGATATTGTCTTTCCGCTGGGCTTGTTTGTGACTGGGACCTCTGTTTTTCTAATGCTGGAGGATAGAAATGGGGATTCTCTTTTGTTCAGGTTTACTTTTTCTGCAGTTGATTGTGATGATCAGGTTTGGGGTCTCCTTGGGCTCTCTCTGATGATTGGTTGTGGGCCTGCCTGCGGGCTTTATGTTTGTCTTTTGCGTGTTCGATCTGGGTTCACTGTGCTGGTTCCGAAAGGGATGTGCTGTTGATCTTGGTGCCTAGTCAGGTTTTGTGTCTGCTTGGGATATCAGTGCTGGTATGTTTGAAGATTAGCTGTGGTCTCTCTGCTAGTCAAGTTAATGGACTGCTGGGTACTGTGCTTGTCATGTTGGGTGTCTGTTGGGGTTCTTTTTAGCTGGTCAGGTTCTAGGTCTTCAGGGGTCTCTTTGCTTGTCCTGTTGAATTTCTGCCTGAAGTCTCTGTGTTGATGAAATTTGAAGTTGCAGAGGTGCCCCTGTTCTGTTCATGTTGGGATCAGCTGGGGGCCTCTTTGCTGGGCATGTTGGGGTTCTGCTCAGAGTCTTTGTTGAGATCTTCTAGGGATTTCTTTGTTGATTGTTTGGGGTCCTGTTGTGCTTCCTTGTTCTGGTCAAGATGGGGTGTTTTGTGCTTGGCAGTTTGGGATACTTTCTGATGTCTCTGTTGTCTCCAGGTTGGAGGTTCATTTGGGGTCTCTCTGCCGGTCAATTTTCAGGTATGCTTGGCATTTTTCTGCTTCTTATTTCGAGTGTATGCTGAGGGTCTTTGTAACAGGTTATCTGGGGGGATTACCTGGGGTCTCCTTTCTGGTGAGGGTTTGTGTTGCCTGGCGTGTTTGTGCTGGTCCTTTTTGAGGTCTGTCTGGGTTTTCTTTGCTTGTCATGTTTGGGTTCTGCACTTCATGTGTTTGCTGTTCAGGTTGTGTGCCTGCCACATTTCTCTGTGGCTGGTCATTTTGAGAGTCTGCCTTGGGTCTCTGTGCTAGTCTAGATATGGGTCTGCCAGTGGTCTCTTTGCTGGTCATTTGAGGATTCTTTAAGGGTACTCTGTGTTGGTTAAGATGGGGTTGTGCTGGAGATCTTTGGGCCTGGTCTGATTGGGGGTCTTCTCGAGTTATTTGTTCTGGTGTGTTAGGAGATTTTCTGGGGTTTCTTTGCTCGAAAGTTTATTTGGACTGCTAGATACTCTGCTTGTCAGATTGTCTTTTGTGTGTCTCTTTTGATGTCACTCACCAGGTCTGCAGCGTTCCCTGTGCTTGTCATGTTTAGTTTCTGCCTGAGGTCTCTGAGTTGGTCAAGTTTGAGGTCAGTGAGTCGTCTCTGTTCTGGTCACACTGGGGTCGGTCACAGGTCTCTGTGCACGTTAGGTTGGGAACCTCTGCTGAGGTTCTCTGCTTCCAGTCATATTTGGTAATGTGCCTGGAGTCTGTCTTGGTTAAGTTTGAGACAGGTACATATCTCTCGGCTGGTTTCCTTTGTTCCTGGGTTCTCTGTTCTGGCCATGTTGGAGGTCTGCCTTGGGGACACTGCTCTGCACAGTCTAGGGGTCAGTTTTGGCAGTCTGTGATAATCAGGTTGGTGTCTGAAAGAAGGCTCTATGCTGCTCATTTGGGGGTTTTGTCATGGTTCTCTGTGCAGGATATGAAGACGATGTGGTGGATCTCTTGTGCTGGGTCACATTGGGGGTCTCATTTGATTATCTATGCTGGTCTGTTTGGAGATTTACTGAGGTCTTTGTGCTGGTCAGTTTAATAGACTATTGAGTATTGAGCTTGTCAGGGTGTGTGTGTGCTGGGTGTCCCTTTTCTGGCCATGTGCAAGGTCTGCAGGGGTCCCCATGCTCATCATGTTGAGTTTCTGCCTGAGGTCTCTGTGTTGATCAAATTTGAGTTCGCTGGGTGATCTGTGTTTTAGTCAGGTTAGGGTAATCTAGGGTCTCTGTCTGGGTGTGTTGCAGTTCTGCAGGTGCTCTTTATTTCAGACACATTCGTAAGATACCTGGGTTTTGTCCTGGTTTGGGGTACTGGTTTCTTTGCACTGAGTGTCTATCCTTGTCTTCTTGAAGCTCTGTATTGTGGGCTTTATTCTGGAGAGTTTGGAAAATTGCTGGTGCTCTTCATGATAGTCATGCTGGGGGTTTGCCCAGAGATGTTATGATGGTCATTTGACGGTACTGTCAGAGTTCTCTGTGCTGGTTAGGATGAGGAGGAGCTGAAGATCTTTTTGCTTAGTCAGGTTTTGTGTCTGCTTGGGGTATCTGTTCCAGTCTATTGGAAGAATCTCTGGTGTCTCTCTGCTTATCAGGTTAATGGACTGCTCGGTACTGTGCTTGCCAGGCTGAGTATCTCTGGAGGTCACTTTTCGGACCACGTTCCAGATCTTCATGGGTCCCTGTGCTTGTCATGTTGAGTATCTGCCTCAGGTCCCTTTGTTGGTCAAGTGTCAGGTCAAAGGGTTGTCTGTTTTCAGTCAGGTTGGGATCAGTCATGGGTCTATGCACTGAATATATTGTGGTTTTTCTCGAGGTCTCTGTGCTCATCAATTTGGGGTCTTCTGAGAGTTTTTGTGCTGAATAGTTTGTGATCTTGTGGGTGTCCTCTTTTCAGGTCATGTTGGAGGTCTGTTGAGGGTCTGTGTGCTAGTCAGGTTGAGGTGTTCTTGGTGTCTCTGTGGTCATGAGTTTGAAAGTCAGGCTGGGGTCTCTGGGCTTGTCAGTTTGGATGTCTGTTCAGGGTCTTTTACCTCATATGGTTGGGGGTTTACCTGGAGTCTCTTTACTGGTCAGTTTTGTGGTCTGCCTGGGGTCTCTATTACTTGTCATGTTAGGGTCTCTCTTGTGGCTCTGTGCTGGTCAGATCTGATGTCTACCTGAATTATCTTTGGCAGCTAATGTTGCAAGAATGCCTGTGGTCTCTGTGGTGGTGTGGTTATGGGACTTCCAGGGATTTATGTCCTGGACATGTGAGGGGTCTTCCTGCATTTTGTGTGCCCTGTAATGATAAGGGTTTCTCTGGAGTCTCTTTGCTGGTCAGGTGAGAGCTTTGGATACATCTTTGTGCTGCTCAGGATAGGAGATTTCTGGATACATTTCTGCTGAGGTAGGGGATCTCCATGTAATTTTTTGTCTATCAGGTTAGAGGTCTACTGAACGTCACTGTGCTTGTAAGATTAGGGGCCTGCCAGGTGTCTCTGTAATGGTCAAGTTAGGGGTCATACTGTAATTTATATGTCCAGTCATGTTAAGGATATTTCATGGGTCTCTTTGTTGCTCAGGTGGCAGGTCTTTCTTGGGTCTCTTCTAACATGTTGGGTGTCTTTTGGAAGTCTCAGTGCTGGTAAGGTTAGTGATCTGCTTGGATCTCTGCTGTTTTTTTTAATTGTATGGCACTGTGCTGATAAGTTTGGGGTACATCGGGGGTCTCTTTGCTTTTCATGTTCCAGGTCTGCTGGTCAGGTTTACAGGGAAGCTAGGTATCTCTGTTCACAGTCAAGTGGGGAATGGCCAGGGATCTCTCCACTAGTCATTTTGGAGGTCATCTTGTGGTTTCTGCGGTGGTCACATTAGTTATGTGTCTGTATATTTATTGTTCCTCAGGTTGCAATAAATCTTTGGAGATATATCATGGAAATGTTTTCTATGGTAATAAATTCTTGGACTTTCAGAACCCACAGACTCTAGAGAAACTGTAAAACACTAGTACTTTTTGAGGCAGTAGAGGGAAAGTTTTATATTTCTCAAGAAACTGAAGAAAACTACCAAGGAACAAAAAAGTAAAAAGAAGTTTAGTTTGGGACTCCCAAGGTAACAGAAGTTTATTATACCCTATCAAAATGAAAACACAGCTTTGCTTGACCTGCATTTATGTAAAGCCCTCTGTGTATCTTCTTTTCTCATTGAGCGAGTACCATGTAGAATGCATTTTACATGGATAGTTAATGGTCCTATGGAATACAAGTCTGATCCAAAGTTTCAGTGATGCTGTACAGAATGTGTAACACATATTTATCAAGAAAATATTGGGTTACTAGTGGGTGACATAAAAGTTTTTGTACAAAAGAACAAAAGCATAAAATGCTAGGTAAAAATCTCATGTCGACTGACTCTTAAGAAAGAACGAAGTTATTAAATTATTGAACGTGCTTCAAGTCTTACATTTTACAAATGTTACTAATTGTGGACACTTACAGTCATTTTCAGGTAATTTTCCAATTAGTGCATTAGTGACTGAAGACATTGCTCGTTATTCACTACCAAAACAATTTATTAGTACGAGTTCAGATATTGAAGAAACTCAGCAAGATGGTTCATTCCCTGAGTAA
The DNA here is from genome assembly GCA_004026885.1 of Lyroderma lyra. Classification (NCBI taxonomy): domain Eukaryota; kingdom Metazoa; phylum Chordata; class Mammalia; order Chiroptera; family Megadermatidae; genus Lyroderma; species Lyroderma lyra. Next base: position 3,975 of record PVJL010006891.1, on the reverse strand, counting down.
AACATTTCACTTTTCATACATCTCGCAGGCAAGTTCTGCAATAATTTTTGACTCATTGTTTCCATACAATGCACTTGCAAACTTTTCCGAGCCTTTTGTGATGAGTGCTATCTGCCTGATCTCAAAAGTGAAAAACCTCATGATTTGCAAGAATTGATCTTATTTTCATACTCCAAGAAAGTGTGTCACCACCACTTAACTCTTCTGTGTGGTCGAATATTTTATGATGCATTGCTTGTGCACATTTTATGAACTAAGATAAATCTACTCTTTTTGTCAAAGCATTTTGTTTCATCATTTTCAGTCGTGCTTTTTTGTTAAAATTGTACCTTGATTTCTATAGGCAGTTGGTGACTGCTAATGCAGATACTCACATGTGTAGAACTTATATATGGCATGCATAATTTTTTTATATGTAGCTATTGGCAGTAGCAGGAAGAAACTAATTTGAAGTACCACTTAATAACTAACACCCAGGGAAAGTACTGCAACAAAAGGATTTGACTGTGAATGTTGATTTTCCTAAGTTCATAAAATTTGTAAAAGCAGTACAAAATAAAAGCTCTACCACTTAACAGAATTCAATGTTGGGTGAATACTATTGTGGTGTATGAAGATGAGATTTTATTCAAGCCTTTCACAAGGTTTCTGTTAGTTAACATCTGCTTTGAAAAAGAGTTTGTAAGCAGATTGTTAGCAAACAATGAATCAAAAGTTATGCCACAGTTTTACTTCAAGATTTATAAAAAGTGAGAAGTTTCACGCAGTTAATGAATCCATGAACTTATAAAAAATGTGGGTAACATAAAACAGTGGCCAACGCCTTCCATCAATAACAGAGTAATTGTAGCTCTTTTGAAACATCTCAGAAACTTTGTGGTCAGTAATATTGGTATAGAGAAAGATACCAATCACATCTGATGTGTTAAACACTAAGTTCTTTAAAATGAAACACACACTTGACAAAACAGCTTTTCCTACTATTTTTGTATACTGGGGGCTGTCGTGGTTCCACTCCGATAGATATTTTTTCTGTTTCCCAACTTTTACCCAGAGATTTCTCAATGTACAATGAGAAATGTACAATGTAAAGCATCACTAAATCTTTAGACCAGACTTGTATTCAGTATGCAAATTTAACATCCATAAGTCTGCATCATCGCAGGTTTTCCACAGTCACTCACTGGGATGGTTCTGTGTCGTCTTACGTGTTTTACTGCTACTCACTTAGGAGGTCCAGTTGTTTAAGGTATTCCTTAATTTCTCTAAGTGCTTGCTTTGTGCAGTCTCAGTTTTTCAATTTCTGTTTACTGGGGTTGCTCTGTGTCATCCTATGTGTCTCACTCAAGTGGTTCTGCAGCATCACATGTGTTACATTGTCTGTCATGGGGGTAGCTCCACATGGTCCCAAGTTTCACACTAGGATTTAATTGCATAGCTCCTTGTTTTTCTAAGTGTTCTACTGCATCTCACTGTGGTGTCTTGTTTTCATCCCAGGTATCCTATGGCTGCTCCCTGTGGCAGCTCCTCTTCTTTCTAGGTATCCCACTGTTGCCTACTGTGGTGGCCCCGCATTACTGTAAGTGTTTTACTGCCTCTCTGATGACTTTGCCAGGTGTCACATGTCTTAAAGTCACTTTCTTGGGTGGCTTTGCATGGTCCCATGTGCCTCACAGCTTCTTATTTGGGTGGCTGCGCATCATCCTAGTTGTTTCTAGGATACACCTAGCCAGAGAAGCACCATGTCATTTCAATTGCTTCACAGCCATTTATGTAGCAGATTTCTGTGACTCTAGGGCCACTGTTTTGCCTTGAATGGCTCTGTACCATCCCGTGTCCCACTGAAGTTCACTGGGGTTGCTTGGTGTCATATCAAGTTGTTCACTGCCACTCACTTACGTAACTCAGCTCTGTTTGAATTGTCTCACTTATTTACTGGAGTGGTTCTGCGTTGTGTCAGGTGTTTCACTTTCTATTGCAAGAGTGACTATGTGTCTTCCTAGGTGTACAAGTGCTCTTCCGTGTGGTTCTGCATCATCTCACCTGTTCAACTACTTTTCAAACAGGTGGCTTCTCATCATTTCAGGTCATTACTGTTGCTTACAGTGGTGGCTTCATGACATTTAATATATTAACTTTTGCTGACTGTGGTGGATTTGTGTCATCACAGGTGTTCCACTGCCACGTTGCTGCTCAGGAAGGTGTCTATGCATTGTCCCAGATGCACCACTGTATCTCTTTGAGGTATCATTCGTCTTTTCAGGAGTCCCACTGTTGCCTCATCACATGGCTCTTCTTTGTCTCATGTTTCATTTCTAATCACTTAGGTGGCCCTGATCATTCAAAGTTTTGCTGCTGCAGCTCAACTGAGTGGTTTTGTGTCACCTCAATTGGCCCAATTCGCTTAACTGTGGTTTCCATGCGTGATTTTATGATTGTCATTGCTACTCACTAAAGTGGTTCTGCTTCATCATGTCCGTCTCACTGCCACACACTGGTGGAGCTCAGTCCCAAGTGTTCCAATGCCACTGAATTCGGTGGCTCCATTTTGTCTATGGTATCCTATTGTCACTTACTGTGTGGCTCTACATGATTTCAGGTATTTCACTGCTGCTCATTGGACTGTCATTGCATTACGCAGGTGTCCCACTGCTTCTCACTGTGGTGGTTCAATGTGGTTTTGAAAGCCCCAAGGTTGTTATGTTGGGAGGATTTGCATGATTCTATGTGTGTCATAGCTACTCACTTAACTGCTGCTGCATCTTCATTTGCATTCCACTACCCCTCACCTGGGAGGAACCACAATATCCCAGGTGTTTCATTGCCACTTGTGAAATGTCGTTTCATTTTTCACGTGTTTCATTGATACTTACTGAAGTAGATGTGTCATGGAATATATTTATCTGATGTTTACTGGGTTGATTTCACATCTCCCCAAGTGTCTCACTGTCAATTATTAGAGTGGCTTTGTTTCATCCAGGTGTCCAACTGTTGCTCCCTCTGCAGGCTCCATATCATCTCAAATTTCATAATGACACTTCCTTGGTTGGCTCTTGATGCCATTGTGTGTCACACTTCCACACAGTAAGGTTGCTTTGTTTCATTCCAGGTGTTCTGCAGCCACTTCCTGGTTTAGCTCTATATTGTCACATATGTTTCACTGCCCCACATGGTGGTGGCTACTTGTCATTTCAGGTATCTTATGAACACTCACTTGAGTGGATCTGTGTGGTTTCACGTGTCTACCTGTCACAGTGGTGACTCTGATATGGGCCAAGCAAAGGAGCATGCCCAGGCTCCATTTTTCCTAGTTTTTCAGCTCTCACTTTTACCTTTCTCCTACTCCATGCTAATTCATATGCATCACATAATCAAGCAGTGACAAGGGATTTGGAGAATGCTTAAACCCTGTGGACACTGGCCTGGAACAGCCATTCTGCCAGAGCCATCCGGGCCCCAGAGGTGAAAGGCCTGGTTTCCGACTCCAAGGGAATGCAGGGTACAGAAATATCTCCAAGTTAGGCACAAAGATACATTTTCAGGTAAAAGCTCCTCCTTCTTAAATGTTGACCACTGACTTAGAGTCCATCCATAAAGTTGACAAAATTGCATGTTCATCAGTCAGACACCCAAGATAGGGAACAGTCAGAGACTAGCAGCTTCTACCCATGACACCTGGGAGTAGTGCACCATAGGAGCCACTTAAACCCCAACTCCACCCCAAGGAACTTGGTGTAAACCAAGACAACTCTCAATCTAGGTGCCAAGGTTACAGGGTTCAATCAGAATGACGCTGGCTACAGTGGCATGGCATCAATCTTCTCACCTTAGATTTCAGCTTCTCAGCATGTGGTCTGTCCTCTGTCATCCCTGTTCAGTTGCTGATTGACTCTGAAGTCATAGTGTACACCTGACCTCACAGGAAACATGGGGGACCTCTCAGTATTTCTTAGGTCTTTTTGTCTTTTTTTTTTT